>OY755209.1:35587028-35651958 GCA_963576765.1 Draba incana
GTCATAAAGCTGAGTAAGCTGCGAGGGGTTGATTTCCTGCATAATCTCTGTAACCGTGGGAGATTACTCAGCTTTATGACACGTAGAGCAGGTACCACAGGTTCAGCGGAAGCAGGAAATTCGCTTGAAGAATAGTTGAACAAGTCTTGAAGCCTTTCGCAAAAGCTAACATGTAACTCTTGTAGGTTTGGTAGGGAACAGATGAGATTCCCTAATGAGAGGAGGCATCTAAGCCGGTGACATCCGCTGACTTCTAGATGTTTCAGTGTCTGGAATCTTAACCCCAGATGACCCACGAGCTCGCTAATGGTTTCCAGATAAACACGACGTAAATGAAGTTCTTCGAGGTTAGGTAAAAGATCAAGCTGCGCGACACATCCACCAGCAGGCCTTATACTTCCAGTGAAACTCTCTAAAGTTAGAGACCTCAACATGTTGAAGCTACTCGTGCTAGCTATCGATTACCAAGTTCTCCAGCATTTCATTAAGATCCCAACAATGGTTCATCACTAGAGAGGTTGTATTGGCTAGCAACCACCCAATGAATGCCTCTGAAACATTGAGACTACTTATTGTTACTCTCCGCTTACCGAGTCTAGTAGGTAAGGAGTTTGCTGTTGGACCAATAAACAACTGAAATTTCTTCAATTTACTTATCCAAGAACTGAATTCAGGGGAAAGATGTGGAACACATACGACCCTGATCGAAAGAACTGATAAAAGATTGAGACACATGATCTCTTCAAGTGTTGCTTGTGTTCGCTCATCAGTTTGTCCTTGGACCCCCCAGTGGAAATGACTAAGTGTCATGTCTAGAACCTCTAAACTTGATAACTGTCGGATGACTCCAGCTGGAATGCTTTCGAGGTGATGTGTTCGGGAGAGGTCAAGTAGTCTCAAGCTGATCAAAGTTTCCAACCCCTGTGGTGATTCCGTGATACGAGTGGCACAAAGATCAAGAACTTCAAGTTTTGTAAGGCCTTCAAGGGAAGGAAGTTTTTTGAGGTAGAAGCAGTCTTTCAAGATGAGAGCTCGGAGCTCATTAAGCTTGTTGAGGGAGTCAGACAATGAACTTATGTGTGTCCCACTTAGATTTAGAATCCGAAGTGCTGGAAAAAAAAGCAAGAACCCCTCTGGTAATTCCTTAATGTGAAAGTTTCCTTGTAGCAGTAAAGCCGAGAGTTGAACACACTCTACCACCTGATTGGGGAGACTTGTAAGTTTATTGTTCATTAAAGAAACTCTTCGGAGTGAAGGAACAAACTTTTCTTCTGGAAACTTTTCCAAGCCTATACCAGACATGACAAGAGAGCGACTATCATCTTGCGAAGAAGACATTACCCATATGGCAAAATCGCGAACGACATCATGCATCTTAACAGTGCCATCACGAGCACTCTCTTCTAGCAAGCAAGAATCTTTCAGATTCTCTACTAAAACAATTCCTTGATTCATTAAGTAGCTATTGTTTTCTGTTTCATCCATGAATCCTTCTGCAATCCAGTACCTCACAAGCTCAGTCTACTTCAATTGAGTAATCCTCTGGAAATAAGGCACAGAAGAGGAAGCAAGATTTCATCTTACATTCTAGCAAGTCGTAGCTCAATTTCAAAGGCTGGTAGATCTTTTCTTCAATACTCTTGACATAAGGTACTGAACTCTTGAGTTTCTTAAGGGCATGTTTCCACAACTTGTCATTCTTCTTCCCCCGCATAGTCATTCCAACCGTGATGATAGCCAAAGGCAATCCACCACATTCCAGAGCAACTTTTTTTGCGATGGGTCTAACACGAACTGATCTTGTTACTTCTCCAGCATTTTGACAAAACAGTTCCCAAGCTTCTTCTTCACATAAGCAATCCACCCTGAAATCAATATCCGTTCTTATGCTCTGACAAACATCTAAAAATCTAGAAGTTAAGATAATCTTTGAACCATCTGTTTGTGGAATTCCCAACTCGTCTAAATCAATGTCTTTCCAGACATCGTCAAGTATGAGAAGAAAGCTACTTATGTTCTCAATCTTATTGGAAATCCGTCTCGCCAGGTTTTCTTCGTTTTCGCCTGATTTGATTTCAATATCCAATCTCGCGGCGATTTGCTTTTGGACCGTTCCCAATTCAAACTCTTTGGAAACTGTAGCCCATATCACCATACCAAAAGGCTGTGTAGCAGCTTCTTTCCATAGCTTATTGTTCAGCTCTCTGACTAGTGTTGTTTTCCCGACTCCACCCATACCCCAAACACCGATCTTTTGAACCTTATCGCTCATCAAAGCGCTTATAACTTTGACTACCAACTTTGATGCTACTGTTTGATCAAGAATCTGAGGGTCCAAGGATTTTTTCAACTAGTTCAGATTTACCTTCCACAGAGAATATGTCGAGAAGCTCTACGCCTTTCTTCTCAAGCCCCTGGACTTTCTCAAGGATTACCACAAGTTTTTGGCTAAGCCTGCATTTCAAGAACGAAACAAGTCTTTCCTGCATTAAATTTGCTTGGAGGACGATATCTTCCACGTCTCTTAGCCATCTCTTCGACTGCAGATGCAAGGATTTCCCTTTGATTTCCAAGGTTTTGAGGTCTTGATTCACTTTGTTCTGAACTTCCACAAGACCATTGAGCGCATTCTTCAAAGCATTGGTGTTGGACTTGTACCGGATCGTATATCTGGCCCGAGTATAAGTTGATCTGCACATACCACGCCCTATATCAGCCAAGATAGCACCCAAGATTCCGCCCAAACAATCCATTATCACAGAGAGATTAACAAAACAAGAATGAAGAAAAATTTGGAGAAAGTGAAAAAATCAATGATCAAATATCCTCAAGAGAAAACCACTAGGAGGCAACATTGACTTTTTTGTATGGCCACTTGAAAATAAAAAGGAACAAGACTTTGATGTTGAGGGGTGAAGGTTCGGGTTGGCACTAGAAAGTTTCAAAGAAGACTCCTTCTCAAATCTTCAGCTATTAGCAAGTCTTGATCGAAAGTTTCAAATTTGGTTTCTACTTTAATTTCACAACTAGAAAATTACCCGCGTTATACGCGGGATAAAATAATTATCGAATAAAATCAATAGTTTTAGTTAAAACAAAATATTATGAAGAATAATTATACATAACCTAAAACTTAATTTATATATTTGAATTTTGTGATTATTTTGCATACAAATGCGTTTCACCCATGAAATAATTAAACCAACAAATTTCATTAATAATTATATTTTTACTTGTACGAAGGTGCATTTATGAAAAATTAAAAACATCTACTTGTCAAACAAAACAGTAAAAACATATTTTTACATGCTCACATATTTTCAAAATATAATAAATAGTTTTATTTTATTTAATCAATTTTTTTTGGTATATATGTTAAATTTTTGTTCACATTTAATTCTATGATTTAAATCTATAATTTTGAAATATTTTAATTTTGGCAATTTGAAAATTTCAAAAATTTTAATTTTAGCAAGTTTAGGAAGATTCAAATGTGTTTGATAATTAGAGTTATAGTAATCAAAATAAGTATATTTGGAATTAAATGTGTTTGGCAATGAGTATAAGATAATGAATTAAATAAATAAAAATAAAGAAGAGAAAAATTGTGGAGATGACACCTAAGCAAAGTGTTTCCAAAATGCTTCTCAAATAATATATAGGATGTCTCATTTGTTCCTTATGAACACTTAGCAGAATAATTAACTCAATCTCTTTGCTCAGTGACTAACAAATCTTGCAGGAAACAAGAACCAATTCTCAATCTCTTTTGCTCAAATCTTGCAGGAAACAAGAACCAATTCCATAATTATCCACATAATTTTAGGTTTGATTAAATTATATTTATTATGTATATTAAATAATTTTTTTATAAGAAAAAATAGTTTAAGCAGCAACATGTTGATCACCGGAAGGGTTTTACAACCTCAAACCGATCTAACGCAAGTGTGTAATTGTTACTAAACCATCTTAAACCGGAACACTACCGGTTTGTGTAGCTCGGTTTATCAATTTCTCTCGGTTTGGAGTTGATTCGTCTAGGGTTTTTGCAGTTGAGAAAGAAACCCCAATCAAATCGGAGAAGAAGATGATGATGATGATGATGATGATGATGAGATGGACGGCGAAGAGATTTCTTCATCGGAAAGGTAATCCTCGAATCTGTTTCTCTGGTCTCAGTGATGGTTACAGAGAGATACTAAGAAACGGGCTTCGTGAGATTAAGTTAGATGATGCTGTTGATTTGTTCGGTGAGATGGTCAAGTCTCGTCCTTTGCCTTCAATAATTGAGTTCAGTAGATTATTGAGTGCGATTGCGAAGATGAAGAAGTTTGATGTTGTGATTTCTCTGGGTGAGAAGATGGAGATGATGGGAATTTCACATAATCACTATACATACAGTATTTTCATCAACTGTTTTTGCCGGCGCTCTCAACTCTCTCTTGCTTTAGCTGTTCTTGGGAAGATGATGAAACTCGGGTATGAGCCTAGCGTTGTCACGTTTAACTCGCTGCTCAGTGGTTTCTGTCGCGGGAATAGGATTTATGATGCATTAGCTTTGGTTGATCAAATGGTGGAAACGGGACACAAACCTGATACATTCACATTTAACACTCTCATCCATGGACTTTTTCTCTGCAACAAAGTCTCGGAAGCGGTGGCTTTAGTTGATCGAATGGTCGTGAAAGGATGTCAACCGGATCTTTTTACTTATGGTGCCGTGATAAACGGAGTATGTAAGAGAGGTGATACTGATTTGGCTTTAAATCTGCTCAAGAAGATGGAAGCAGGGAAAATAGAGGCGAATGTTGTCATCTACACCACAGTCATTGATAGTCTTTGCAAATACAAACACGTGGATGATGCACTTGACCTATTCAATGAAATGGAGAACAAAGGAGTTAGACCGGATGTTTATACCTATAACTCCATCATCAGTTACCTTTGTAGCGACGGAAGATGGAGTGACGCCTCTCGACTTTTGAGTGATATGATTGAGAAGAAAATCAACCCCAATGTTGTCACTTTCAACACATTAATAGATGCGTTTGCCAAGGAAGGGAAGCTTTTAGAGGCTGATAAATTGTACAAGGAGATGATCAAAAGGTCTATAAGTCCTGATACTATTACTTACAGTTCATTGATCAATGGGTTTTGCATGAACGATCGCCTAGATGAGGCCAAGGATATGTTTGAGTTCATGGTTAGCAAAGGTTGTTTTCCAAATGTGGTGACTTATAATACTCTTATAAATGGATTTTGTAAGTCTAAGAGAGTAGATGATGGAATGAAACTTTTCGGCGAGATGTCTCAAAGAGGATTGGTTGGCGACACAATCACTTACACCACTCTAATCCAAGGGTTTTATCAAGCTGGAGATTGTGAGAATGCCCAAAAAGTTTTCAAACAGATGGTTTCTGATGGTGTGCCTCCGAGTATTCGGACATACAACATTTTGTTAGATGGACTTTGTAAAAACGGGAAGCTAGAGAAAGCCTTGGCGATATTCCAAGATCTGCAAGAGAGTGAAATGGAACTGGATATTGTCACGTATAGTATTATCATTGAAGGGATGTGTAAGGCTGGGAAAGTTGAAGATGGGTGGGATATATTTTGTAGCCTCAGCCTGAAAGGAGTGAAGCCTGATGTTAAAACGTACACGATAATGATCTCAGGATTTTGTGGGAAAGGTTTAATCCAGGAAGCAGATGCCTTGTTCAGAAAAATGAAAGAAGATGGGCCTCTCCCAAACGACTGTACGTATAATACGCTAATCCGGGCACATCTTAGAGCTGGTGACAAAGCTGCGTCAGCAGAACTCATCGAAGAAATGAAGAGTTGCGGGTTTGCTGGAGATGCTTCAACCTTTGGCTTGGTTACTGATATGTTACATGATGGAAGATTAGACAAAAGCTTTCTGGATATGATTCCTTAAACACGTTTCATCATTCCTCGAGAAAACAGCTGTTAGGTGACTTAACTTTTTTTGCTGCTATTCAAACGAGTAATGACACGTTGTTGTAATTTCTGATATTCGTATGAAAATATGACTGATTTTGTTTTGCTATTTTCCTGCTAGGTTACAGAGTTGAGACAAGAGTTGATGCCAACACTTGTTGTCTTTGTTGTGATAAAGATAGTCTTCAAAATCAAAAAAGCTCCTATCATGAAAAATTAATACTTGAGATCATGTTTGCTATATGTTGTAAGTTCAAATCTTTTCATCTTTCTTTTTTCTGTAATTTTTAATTCTCCTTCATAATGCAGTGTAATTTTAATTGGGATACTCTTGCTCTTGCTCCATTTCATTTGATGGTGCAGTCTACAAAGTTACTGATCATTTTGGTGACACACTGTCTTGCTCTCTTGACCTTAAGTCTTGTTTATGTACTGAAAGTATCTGATTTCCAGCAAAGTAAACCAACCAATGGTGCTAAACTCCAAATATGTGCAGCGATCTCGAGAGTGTAAGTGCTAACTCAAGCTTGGAGGAGGTATGGGCTCTAAATTCCCGCATTGATCGTTTAATCATATGGAGACCCTTCAACTACAACTAGTCAACTAGACTCAACTTCTTCTGTCAAATGTGGATAGAAATGCGCAAGAATGGTTCTAGAGAACGAACCTGAAGCGAGTTCAGATGTCCAGAGCTATTTGGTTTTAGCCTGAAACAAGTGTGTCTGAGGAGGATGAAAAAGAAGCAGCAATTAGAGTAATCTAGTTGCATAAATTAGATTTCTTCACCTTTACTCTAATTTGTGCACATTTGTACAATAGGAAACCAAGTGATTACATAATTTGATTTCAATAATTTCGTTACTGTAGAAAACAACAAAATTAAATGATGAGGTTGATTTTTGTTGTTGCTATAACTTAATAGCAATTATACTACGGGCCAATTAGCTAAATAACCATAAAACAAAAACTATAATTCATATAGCAAAAACCTTATATCTAAGGGTTAATATTAGACCACATAGGCTATTTTAGCTAATTTGTGAATTTTTTTTTCTTTTTTTATGGTTATTTGACTAATTTTCCCTTATACTTTAACTTCTAAAATGTAAAAAGCATACAATGATACATTTGTTAACAAATTTGTTCAATATTTTAAAGAGTCAATTTTTTTCGTTGTAAATTATATTTTTGCCAACGAGCTTCACTACTATTAATTATTAAATAACAGTTGCTTTGACGACAAAAAAATAAAAATAAAAAAATAACAGTTGCTTTAAAAAGAAATTTGGAAGTAAACCAATTTAGTAATAACTAATAAGTAAGTATTAAACCGGGTCTCTACCGGTTTCCATGGCTCTCTGATTCCGTTTGATGAAAACTCGATTAGGGTTTTTGCAATTTACAGTCACTGAGACTGAGATCGAGAAGAAGAAGAAGACAAAAAAACACAATCTAAATTCAAATCGGAGAAGATGACGATGAGATGGATTTCCATCTCCATGGAATCGACGGCGAAGAGATTTTGTCAACGGAAAGGTAATCCTAGTAGAATCTGTTTCTGGGAACGACCTTTCTCTGGTCTAAGTTATGATCACAGAGAGATACTGAGAAATGGGCTTCATGATATTATTAAGTTAGACGATGCAGTTGATTTGTTCGGTGAGATGGTAAAGTCTCGTCCTTTGCCTTCTATTATTGATTTCGGTAGATTGTTAAGTGCTATTGTGAAGATGAAGAAGTATGATGTTGTGATTTCTCTGGGTGACAAGATGCAAATGATGGGAATTTCACATGATCTCTATACATACAGTATTTTCATCAACTGTTTTTGCCGCCGTTCTCAACTCTCTCTTGCTTTGGCTGTTCTTGGGAAGATGATGAAACTCGGGTATGAGCCTAGCGTTGTCACGTTTAACACGCTGCTCAGTGGTTTCTGTCGCGGGAATAGGATTTCTGATGCATTAGCTTTGGTTGATCAAATGGTGGAAACGGGACACAAACCTGATACATTCACATTCAACACTCTCATCCATGGACTTTTTCTCTGCAACAAAGTCTCGGAAGCGGTGGCTTTAGTTGATCGAATGGTCGTGAAAGGATGTCAACCGGATCTTTTTACTTATGGTGCCGTAATAAACGGAGTATGTAAGAGAGGTGATACTGATTTGGCTTTAAATCTGCTCAAGAAGATGGAAGCAGGGAAAATAGAGGCGAATGTTGTCATCTACACCACAGTCATTGATAGTCTTTGCAAATACAAACACGTGGATGATGCACTTGACCTATTCAATGAAATGGAGAACCAAGGAGTTAGACCGGATGTTTATACCTATACCTCCCTCATCAGTTACCTTTGTAGCGACGGAAGATGGAGTGACGCCTCTCGACTTTTGAGTGATATGATTGAGAAGAAAATCAACCCCAATGTTGTCACTTTCAACACATTAATAGATGCGTTTGCCAAGGAAGGGAAGCTTTTAGAGGCTGATAAATTGTACAAGGAGATGATCAAAAGGTCTATAAGTCCTGATACTATTACTTACAGTTCATTGATCAATGGGTTTTGCATGAACGATCGCCTAGATGAGGCCAAGGATATGTTTGAGTTCATGGTTAGCAAAGGTTGTTTTCCAAATGTGGTGACTTATAGTAATCTTATAAATGGATTTTGTAAGTCTAAGAGAGTAGATGATGGAATGAAACTTTTCGGCGAGATGTCTCAAAGAGGATTGGTTGGCAACACAATCACTTACACCACTCTAATCCAAGGGTTTTATCAAGCTGGAGATTGTGAGAATGCCCAAAAAGTTTTCAAACAGATGGTTTCTGTTGGTGTGCCTCCGAGTATTCGGACATACAACATTTTGTTAGATGGACTTTGTAAAAACGGGAAGCTAGAGAAAGCCTTGGCGATATTCCAAGATCTGCAAGAGAGTGAAATGGAACTGGATATTGTCACGTATAGTATTATCATTGAAGGGATGTGTAAGACTGGGAAAGTTGAAGATGGGTGGGATATATTTTGTAGTCTCAGCCTCAAAGGAGTGAAGCCTGATGTTAAAACGTACACGATAATGATCTCAGGATTTTGTGGGAAAGGTTTAATGCCGGAAGCAGATGCCTTGTTCAGAAAAATGAAAGAAGATGGGCCTCTCCCAAACGACTGTACGTATAATACGCTAATCCGGGCACATCTTAGAGCTGGTGACAAAGCTGCGTCAGCAGAACTCATCGAAGAAATGAAGAGTTGCGGGTTTGCTGGAGATGCTTCAACCTTTGGCTTGGTTACTGATATGTTACATGATGGGAGATTGGACAAAAGCTTTCTCGATATGATTCCTTAACACGTTTATTCAGACCTCGAGAGAAAAGCAATTAGGTGAATTAACGTTTTTGCTGCTATTCTAATCACAAGTTGTTGTAATTTCTAATCTTTTTAGAGAGAAATAGGACTGATTCAGTTTGTTATTTTCCTGCTAGGTAACAGAGTTGATGCAATACACTTGTTGTCTTGTTTCAGACAAGAATAATCTTCAAAGTCAGGGAAGCTCCTATCATGAAGAATTCATACTTGAGAGTTGAGATCATGTATGCTCTATGTTGTAAGTTCAAATCTTTTCATCTTTCTTTTTCTGTAATTAGGTTGATTGATTGTTATATCTTTATTTCGTCTTCATAATGCGATGTGGTTTTAATTTGAAATACTCTTGGTAGGGGTGGGCGTTCGGGTACCCAATCAAATTCGGGTCGGGTATTTAGGGTATCGGGTATCCGATGTTTGGAGATATGATACCCGATCGGGTATTATATATATTCGGGTTCGGTTCGGTTCGGGTTCGGGTATTTCGGGTATACCCGATCGGGTTTTTTTTTTTTTTTCCCGAAACCCGAAATAGCACCGTAATAAAAAAACAAACTTAAAAATGAACATATAAAGTGTAAAGAAATAATGCTCAATCAAGTCAAAAAATCGAAGCTACATATGAATGAATAAGTTATAATTCTTAAGAACCATGTGAAAACAGAGAAGTGTAAAAGAACGGTTTTACCGGAATCATCTCCAAATTTAAAAGCAAATCACTCAAAATTGACAAAACCCGTTTCTTGCTTGGAACAGTATTGACTAAGCTGCAACTATCTCCATTAATCTAAACAATTAGGTTATTCAAAAAAAAAAAAAAAAAAAAAACTTTTCAATTTTAATAAGAAAACTTTTCACTAGTTAATAAATTGAATTCACACTCTAGGTTATTACTAATACTGACCAATTAATCCATGACATCCAACCCTAATCACTAAAAAAAAAAAAAAAAAAAAAATAGAATCGGGTACCGGGTATTACCCGATCGGGTACGGGTACCCGTACCTTAAGAATTTAAAACCCGATCGGATATTATATATGATCGGTTCGGGTTCGGTTCGGGTATTTCGGTTCGGGTTCGGGTTCGGTTAAAATGCCCAGCCCTAACTCTTGGTTTGATTTCGGATTTGATGGTGCAATTGTACAGAGTTCTCAAGTATTTTTGTTTAGTAAACTTGGAAGGTTTTAATTGAGTAAGTAACTATCCTACACCAACTAATTGGACCTTGATGCATTTTAATTTCTGTTGATCATGCTACCGACACACTGTCTTTCTCTGCATATATGTTGATTTGTTTGTACATAAACCGTAATGATGTGACTGAACCTTCCCCTGTTAAAAAAGATTTTTGGTGATCCTCTGTGTCCAGTGGACTTTGCAATGTATAGAGTCTAAATTACATCGCAATCTGCTCTCTTTTGCATCCAATGTTTTCGATATATTTATTTATCCTTTTAACCGTTTTACTTATCTTCATCATCTACCGTATCTTGACCTTATGCATTTTTGTTCATGTACAGAAAGTTGTGGCAAGGAAGTTTCTGAGTAAACCAACCATTGGGTCTAAACTCCACATATGTGCAGAGATCCCGAGAGCGTAATTTCTAACTCAAGCTTGGAGGAGGTATGGGATCTAAATTCCCGCATCGATCGTTTAATCATATGGAGACTCTTCCACTACAACTAGTCAACTAGACTCAACTTCTTTGGTTAAATGTGGATAGAAATGCACAAGAATGGTTTTAGAGAACAAATCAGAAGCGATTTCAGATGTTCAAGTATGAAACAAGTGTGTCAAAAGAAGCAGCAATTATAGGAAGCTAGATGCACAAAGTGAAAACCATGTGTTCCGGAGGAAAACCGGTATTTTCTTAACCGGATGAGGAAAGATATAGTGCTAGATTTCTTCAGATTTTCTTTCTTATTGTTTTAAACAAATTTTTTTTTTTTTTTTTTTTAACTTGAAATTTCCATTCCTTTAGATCAACTATTACAATGATTCCCCTCAAGGTTACAGCTCTAAAGCAATCACCAGATCAGTTTCAAATTGATCTGCATCCAAAAAAATGAAGAAATAGAAAACATAAAGCAAGCCATCTTCCTAATCTTAAAAGAGAGAAAACCAAGTTGTTAGTAATGTAACTGTCGAGGGAGTGTTAATGGTTGGCCGAGAGAGTGGATCAAGATCGTCTGCTTGATACTCTTGATGATGATCCCGATATAGTCACGTTTAACTCGCTGCTCAATGGATACTGCCATGGAAATAGGATTTCTGAGGCGGTAGCTCTGGTCGATCAAATGGTGGAAATGGGATATAAACTTAATACTTTCACATTTGCAACTCTAATCCATGGACTTTTTCTCAGCAACAGAGTCTCGGAAGCGGTGGCTTTAGTTGAGAGAATGATTGTGAGAGGCTGTGAACCAGATTTAGTTACTTATGGTGCGGTGATAAACGGAGTATGTAAGAGAGGTGATACTGAGTTGGCTTTAAATCTGCTCAAGAAGATGGAAGCAGGGCAAATAAAGCCGAATGTTGTGACCTACAACACAGTCATTGATAATCTCTGCAAATACAAACATGTGGATAATGCACTTGAGCTATTTAGTGAAATGGAGAATCAAGGAATTAGACCGGATGTTTTCACCTACAACACTCTCATATGTTGCCTTTGTAGTTACGGAAGATGGGCTGAATCTGCTCAACTACTAAGCAATATGATTGAGAGGGAAATCAACCCCGATGTTGTTACGTTCAATGCATTGATCTATGCGTTTTCGAAAGAAGGTAAGCTTTTAGAGGCCAAAAAGTTGTATGAGGAGATGATCAAAAGGTCTATAGATCCTGATAATGTCACTTACAGTTCATTGATCAACGGATTTTGCATGCATGATCGCCTGGATGAGGCCAAGGCCATGTTTGCTTTGATGGTTAGCCAAAGTTGTTTTCCAAATGTGGTGGCATGTAATACTCTCATAAATGGTTTTTGTAAGTCTAAGAGAGTAGAAGATGGAATGGAACTCTTCTGTGAGATGTCTCAAAGAGGATTGGTTGGAGATACAATCACTTACAACACTCTTATCAGAGGGCTTTGTCAAGCTGGAGACTGTGATACTGCCTTAGAAGTTTTCAAACAGATGGTTTCTGATGGTGTGCCTCCCAATATACGAACGTACAACATTGTGTTAGATGGCCTTTGTAACAATGGGAAACTAGAGAACGCATTGGTCGTACTCCAAGATCTACAAAAGAGTGAAATGGAGCTTGATATTATTACATATACTATCATCATTCAAGGGATATGCAAGTCTGGGAAGGTGGAAGAAGCTTGGGATTTATTTTGTAGTCTGAGCCTGAAAGGAGTGAAGCCTGATGTTAAAACGTACACGATAATGATCTCAGGATTTTGTGGTAAAGGTTTAATGCAGGAAGCAGATGCCTTGTTCAGAAAAATGAAAGAAAATGGGCCTCTCCCAAATGACTGTACATATAATACGCTAATCCGGGGACATCTTAGAGTTGGTGACAAAGCTGCATCAGCTAAACTCATCGAAGAAATGAAGAGTTGCGGGTTTGCTGGAGATGCTTCAACCTTTGGCTTGGTTACTGATATGTTATATGATGGGAGATTGGACAAAAGCTTTCTCGATATGATTCCTTAAACACGTTTCATCAGACTTCGAGAGAAAAGCAATTAGGTGAATTAACGTTTTTGCTGCTGTTCTGATCACAAGTTGTTGTAATTTTCCTGATTCAGTTTGTTATTTTCCTGGTAGGTAACAGAGTTGATGCAATACACTTGTTGTCTTGTTTCTAGACAAGAATAATCTTCAAAGTCAGGGAAGATCCTATCATGAAGAATTCATATTTCAGATCATGTTTGCTATATGTTGTGAGTTCAAATCTTTTCATGTTTCTGTTTATGTAATTAGGTTGTTTAGTTAAACTTGGAAGGTTATTATTGATGGTGCAATTGTACAGAGTTCTCAAGTATTTTTGTTTAGTAAACTTGGAAGGTTATAATTGAGTAAGTAACTATCCTACACCAACTAATTGGACCTTGATGCATCTTAATTTCTATTGATCATGCTACCGACACACTGTTGATACTGCCCTAGAAGTTTTCAGTCAGATGAATTCCATTTCTGATGGTGTGCCTCCGAGTATTCGGACATATAACATTTTGTTAGATGGACTTTGTAAAAACGGGAAGCTTGAGAAAGCCTTGGCGATATTCCAAGATCTGCAAAAGAGTGAAATGGAACTTGATATTCTTACGTATAGTATCATCATTCATGGAATGTGCAAGGCTGGGAAGGTGGAAGAAGCGTGGGATTTATTTTGTAGTCTGAGCCTGAAAGGAGTGAAGCCTGATGTTAAAACGTACACGATAATGATCTCAGGATTTTGTATAAAAGGTTTAGTGCAGGAAGCAGATGCCTTGTTCAGAAAAATGAAAGAAAATGGGCCTCTCCCAAACGACCGTACATATAATACGGTAATTCGGGGACATCTTAGAGTTGGTGACAAATTCAGATCAGCAGAACTCATAGAAGAAATGAAGAGTTGCGAGTTTGCTGGAGATGCTTCAACGATAAGCATGGTCTTTAAAATGTTGAATGATGGAAGATTGGACAAAAGATTTCTCGATATTACTTCTTAAACACGTTTCATCATTCCTCGAGAGAAAAGCCGTTAAGTGACTTAACTTTTTTTTTGCTGCTATTCTAATTACAAGTTGTTGTAATGACTGATCATTTTAGAAAAAATTGACTGATTCAATTTGTTAGTTTCCTGCTAGGTGACAGAATTGAGAAAAGAGTTGATGCAAACACTTGTTATCTTGTTGAGACAAGAATATTCAGAGAAGGCTCTTATCATGAAGATTTCAGATTTCAGATCATGTTTGCTATTATATGTTGTAAGTTCCAATCTTTTTATCTTTCATTTTCTGTAACTAGGTTTATTGATTGTTATATCTTTATATCTTCTTCATGATGCATTGTGATTTTTTATTGAAATACTACTTTTGTTTAGTTAAACTTGGAAGATTATTTAGGTAACTAATATTTTGTTCATTTTGGTTACTACATATTAAGGAAATTATATATTTGTATGGCAAAAAATGTTTTGGACAAAGCTATATAAAGAAGCAAAAAAATATCAAGGCTCGCAAAAAAATAAATATTTATATCTCCCATTGCACAAACAAGGTTGGAAAATTTTACTATTTTGTGTATATTTTTTTTCTCTCTATAAAAATCAAAACAAAAATTAGACTATTCCTTTAATTAATCCATATACAGTAACTAGCGTCACAACGAGTGAGTGATCGACACGTGGTTTCACCTCCATAGTTAACACATCTTCTCCCAATCCAATCCCATTTGATGATTGCTTTGGTTTTACCTATAGTTCTTTTGCAATTAGCACAAACAAAAACAAGTATCTATCTACACTATTTATTACTTTCACTATATAGTATATACACTTTAAATTTTGATTTTTTTTTTTTTTGTAGAAATATACCTGTGCAATGATATCTCCGTGGATGTCTATAATCTGAAAAGCAAATTTGGGGTCAAATCGCAAAATCCAAAAAACTTCATTGGTCTCATCTCGAATTTCCCAATCTCCATCTCTAATTGAAGACCTTTTCATTTTCACAAAAGGCTTAACTTCCTCGGTGCTTGATAAAGTCCCACATTCTCTATACACATACCAACTCCCAAAAAGCCATAGTTTCTGCAAAGTTTTTAAAACAAAAAATAATACAACTATTTAACTTGTCATCAATTAATATATTTTTGGGAATGTATTTTTTTTTTGAACTAGAAGAATCAACTTTCTTTTAGTGAATTTTTTTGACATTAGAACTGATTTATTAGTGTATACCGGAACTAAAACTGGAATAGCCAATCAAATCAAATTCGAAATTGGTTTTTAATTACCTTTTTGCGGATTGTGAAAAGAATGTTGCCATAGAGATCCATGATGTGGACTTCATTGCTTGATTTATCATAGTTTTCGACCCGGTACGTAATCTCTCCATTGGAATTGTAAACCGTTAAACCGTTGGTTTTGTAAACCAGAGATTTCATCCAAACCGTGAAAGTCTCTCTCTCCGTACTCATGTACGGAGAAGAGATGGCTGCTTGAGGAAAAATCCTAGCCATGTTAAAGAGAGAGAGACAGAGAAAAAAGAAGAAGAGAAGATAGAGATTGTATATATTGATGTATCTTCAATAATATTATGAAAATGAAGTTGAAGTTGAAGTTGAAGTTGAACAAGTCTTATACACCTCAATGATTTGTATTTATATTAGCTTTCTTTTTCTTATCGCTTATTATAAAAATAACGAGGATCACTTTGAATTTTTCTAGTTTTCTCCTACTGCCTGATTCGTGTACGGTGACTAATTATTTCATGTTATAACATATGACTTTTGTTATACATCTAAGTATTACACTTGGTATAAATTTTCATTGAGGAATTTTCTTATTTATAATGTTTGTTTAAGTAAAAACAGTGGGGATGTTGCATATTTTACTATTTTCTACTTTATATATCACATGCATATATGTGTAATGTTAAAGTATTGGAATATACCATCTATGAATCTGTTACAGTTCACTTATTACCTTAGAAAATAAAATTTAAATTATGATGGCATTTGCCACTAAACTCTCTATTTTGAAAAGCATAGCACTCTAATAATTTTAGTGTTTGAAATTAGGAATTAGGTATAAACACTCTTAGGGCCGACAAATGTCATAGAGAAATAAAAATTTCGTTTATTTTTACTTAAAGAAGTCTCTTTTAATTGTTAACGAATTAAAAAAGGAATCCATCTTTTTGTTAAACGTATTATTATTTTCACAGCCTCCCACCGTTAGCTCTCTTTGTCAGTTTTGTTGTGAGTTTAGCAAATTATTTATGTAGAATAATACATTTAGTTATCGTGATGTCATACGAAAAAGTATATACACTTAAAAAAGATAAAGATATATTTACAAAATACGAACACCGCATTCCACAAATATTATATTTTGATAGTGGACTTATCTGCCGGAGGTCCTTAATCTGAATTATTCTTCTAACCACGGTAAACATCCGATTCAACACATGAATATTTGTTTGTAGAGGAATATAAATTTGAGGAAATGCAAATTTACGGTATGTCCTTTTCAATCACATACGTTCCGACTTCCGACCATTACACCACATACGTTTGGTTTCATAATTTCTATGTAATATGCGATGTATGCTTGCTCACATATCAGAAGACAATTGTCAACTTCCTCACAAATTACACCGATCTAGTCAAGATGGTGGTTCATCCATAAAATTGACCAACACGTGCCTCTACAGCTAAAACCCTCTAGTATCTCTTAAACTTAAAGATAAATTTGAGATCATGTCCATGCATATATACAAGGTTTACCGAACTTGGATTTTTAAGAAATCACATAGTTTCTAAATTGTAATCATTTAAATATTCGTTACAAAGCTATATAAACAGAAAAGGTTAAATTGTTAATCAAGGTAATGAGACGAGCATGACTATGATCACCACAAACAAAAAAAGAGAAGATAATTTTTTTTATTTTTATCATTGAAATCGAATCAGCCCATAAACATAACTAATTTCTAATCGAGTCTTCTTTATAATGACTCACGAAGTCAGTACGTACGTATCCCATTTTAATTAACTGACTTATCACTTATCCTCCAAATTTTGAAAAATTAGAATAATGTTTATCCTTTCTAATTAGTGGCTCACACGTTTCATCTGAGACCACAAACTAAACCCTTTTTAAAGTTAAATCTATATAGGACCACAAATTTTATGCTAAGTTGAGTTACTTATATATTTATTAATCACAGCCGGTTTAAAGTAAAGATAACGCACTCATATCATATTCTATAACATTAATATTATATTTCATATGAAGAAAAAATAATACGATCATGCGCGGCCGCATAATTTACTTGAGGGTATAATAAAATTAGAAAAAGGTCCCACAACTATACACACATTCAATTTGGGACCCTAATGTTTGACATCATTACAAATTGAAACATTTAAAAACCTTGTAAATAAATTCGAGATCCTAAGTTTGTGCATGTTTTGTCTCTTCCGAATCCATCATTAATAAACAATGATGTAAATAGTTGTATCAACTTTCTCCGTAAAAGCATTAAAAGTTAATAAACGATTAGAAAATTATCTTTTTTTTGTCGGGAGTATGACAAGTGTATTCAATTGTTTCATCGTACAATTTTCAGGTTAGCAATGAATATATATCATCCGTTCTTTCGGTTATTTAATTAAACAACTTGTGAGTTGTGCATTGTATCACTAAGCCTTAAACCATAGCTTGGATCTTTACATTTTTAGCTAAAACAATTCTCTTAAAAACTCCAAAATCATCGAAAAGAAAACCTACACGTAAATATGTCTGATTTTCTCAATCATCCGTTCAAAAAACGTGGATATTAATTAACATATACAACCGTATTTTCGATGATTTTTAAAAACTTATGATTGAACAGAAAATTCGTCTTTTTAACAAAGAAGTCTAAATGGATTTTAATATACTCTCTCAATGTTACAATTATTATTGTTAACAAAATGTTTCATTTATTAAATTAATACTATTGTAAGCTTCTTGTCATTTGAACATAAATGTCCAAGCCTCAAGTTTCCCAAAACCTCAATGGTCTGCTCTATTGATGGAACTTATAATGGGCCTCGTATTTCTAGTAACCCCAAAGATCTTTCGTTTCGGTGTCTAAATTTGCACAAACATTTGAAATAACTTGGGCTCTTAATTGAATACAGATGGGGCATCGCGAGGAAATCCGGGTTTAGCGACGGCAGGTGGAGCTTTACGAAACCCAGATCGTGAATGGTGCGGCGGTTTTGCGTTAAATATCAGGAGATGTTCATCGCCTTTAGCAGAGTTATGGGGAGTGTATTATGGTCTACGTATCGCTTGGGATAAGAGGATTGGTTGGTTGGAATTGGAAGTAGATTCGAAGGTGGTGGTGGATTTTTTGTTGACAGGGATTGGTAATTTTCATCCGCTGTCCTTCCTGGTACGCCTGTGCCATGGCTTATTATCGAAGGACTGGAATGTCCTAGTGTCTCACGTGTATAGGGAAGCTAACCGTCTTGCAGATGGGCTAGCTAACTATGCTTTTTCTTTGCCGTTTGGCTTACATATATTTGATTATATTCCTTCGGATGTTGCTTTGATTTTGTCAGACGATTGTTCAGGACAAACTCGAGCACGACGAGTATGTTTCTAATAATTTTATGAATAAATAATCGGGAGCTTCGCTCCCAGGGTAGTACCAAAAAAAAAGAAAAAACTTGGGCTCTTAATTTGACATTTTGCATACACCAGATATAATGCAAATATCAGTGGATTAAACTTAAAGTAAATATTAAACTATATTAGTATAACATGTAGTCTAATGAGTTTTGGTAATATTATTATTGTCCTATCTCACAGCCTCACAGGTTTAAAACCCGTGTAACGTTTTTCTAGGCAAAAACAAAAAAAAATTTATCAATCGGATGGTGGTATAGTAGTAACACAAAGATGATTGGTTGTCTTGTACCACATGTTCAGTTTTTCATTAGAACAAAGCAAATTATTCTTTAAATACGAATATTTAAAGTCTGACTTCATATAACAAAAATATGATGGGCTGAAAGTCCATAATAGTCTAACATACAACTCTTTTTTTTTTTTGGGATAAATTCTAGCATACAACTTGGTATAACTAGTTAACGTATTAGATCAGTAATTGGGTTTAAAAACATTGATGGGCGAGCAGTTCCCCTTCTAAAATGCTCACTTACTTGGTATATATCTCTCTTTTTAATTTACACTATGGAGAAATCTCGGGACTCTTGTCGGAACCTTAGTACTAGTGATGATTCAACCATCTCACTTGCTTGGTATATATCTCTCTTTTTCTCGAGTTTACTTTTTGCGAGTATATTAATCGTTTAAATTAGATTCCCTATGGAAACATAAACATAGAGCGAAGCTCAAATACCTTTTTTCTAATTAACAACTTAGATGTATATATATAAATATATATATATACTTAACCGTAGATCTTTGTATATATAAGCATAGTTACATAATTTATGCATATCCTTGAAGAAATTATATTCAGTCATTTAGATGTAGCTTAAAACTGTGATAATCATTTTCTTACACAACAGCCGTCATTGACTTTTTAAGATTTATTTGTTGGTTATCTATACACTAAAGACTTACTTGAATCTATTATATATGCATGTAATGACAAATATGTAAATTTCAGCCGACAAAAAAATGTAAATTTCAGATTCCGGACTAATATCATAAACTACGTTATACGTGCCGCAATTACCATATCCCTTTGCGTATATGTAAAAAATTGGTCTGCGAAATATATGTCTTAACTTACCCAAAAGAGTGAATTATGAAATTTAATAATTCTGGTGTAATGTAACCACATAAGGAATTTTTAAATTTCAATGGATAAGAATATATTTTGTAAGTTATCATAAGTAAAAATAATAACTGTGAAAACGATAAATCATAATACTACGAAAATAGTAGATGTCATAGTAGATGTCATAAGTTTAATGGATAGTACTGTGCTATAGATTAAAACGTAGTTATACTCAAACCCCTAATACCATTACCACGGTTAAAATAGTAGTATATGATTATCATAATACTAAAATAACGTTTTACACGATCAAGTGATGGAAGTTCAGTAGTTGAAATGCCAGATTCCAAAGAATATAGTAAAACAAGTCCACTATCATCATTCAATGTATTGTGTCCTCATATCATTTTTTTCAAAACACTCGAGACATTTTCTTTTCCATTCTTTCCCCTCCTTAATCATTTTCAACTAAAATAAATAAATAATAAATTTGAGGGTTAATTTACCATATAACCAAAAAAAAAATTATAATTCAAAACCTAACTAAAAACCCTAAATCTAATGGTTATGAATTGGACACATAAGTGAGTTTTTGTTAGATTTTGAGCTATAATTTTTTTTTTGTTATTCAACCCAATTTCCCTAATTTTGAAAGAAAGGATAATTGGTTGGATAACCATAAAAAAAATTAAAACTAATAAAGTAACAAAAATAAACCTATGTGGCCCAATCTTAACCTTTTATTTTAGGGGTTTTGGTTACTTTGTAAATTTTAATTTTTTTTTTGGTTATTACACTGACCCTTGAAAGAAAGCAAAAGAACAAAAAAAGAGAGAGAGAAACAACATCAACAAAAATAAAGAAGCCAAAAAGATTCCCTTAATATCCAACAAAAGAAAGAAAAAAATCACAATAATGACCTCTCTATTCTCTAAACCTAGAGCTCTCACTTCTCAAACCTCCGACTTCAAAACTTACCTTCCCGTGGTCGGAAAACTCCACGTGGCAACCTTAACTCTTCTCCTCTTCCTTATCGCTGTCGGTATCGCCGTCACTTCATCTCTATGGCTTAACAAGGTAAATCATTTAAGCTTTTTTTCACTATATAGTTATTTCTTGAAATCAAAATTTATCAAATATTCTTCTTTTTATTTGGTTTATCAAAGACAACGGAACAATTTGATCTACCAACATTAGTCACAACAAAACCGGTGCCGGGGCTAGAACCACCGCAAAAAACCGGAAACTCGGTTAGCTGCACAAGTTTCTTGAATCAAAACCAGTCTGGTTCTTGCTCAAGCGCACCTCTATTGCTTAACAAGGTAATGAATCATTCTTTTTTTCCCACTAATTAGTTAATTCAATTATTAGTTTTTTGTGTGCTATATGGCAAATTAGCCCTTCATAATATTTGTTACATCAATTGAAAAAAATAAAGCTAATAAATTTTGTTCTGTTCACCAAAGACAAAATCATTGGATCAACCGACAATAATAACAACAAAACCGGTCCCGGAGACAAAACCAACGCAAAAAACCGGAATCTCGGTAGATTGCACAAGTTTCTTGAATCAAAACCAGTCCGGTTCTTGCTCGAGCACACCTCAGCCCGGTTATAATCAAAACCAAACCGAATCAAACCGGTTTTGTCCTGATTACTTCAAGTGGATCCACGAGGATCTTAAACCATGGAGAGAAACCGGGATAACAAAAGAAACGGTAGAAAGAGCGAAAACAACGGCGCATTTCAGGTTAGTTATTGTAAACGGCAAGGTGTTTATCGAAAAGTACAAGAAGTCTATACAGTCTAGAGATGCGTTCACACTGTGGGGGATTCTTCAGCTACTGAGAAAGTATCCGGGAAAATTACCTGACGTGGATCTTATGTTTGACTGCGATGATCGACCAGTCATTAAATCGGACGGTTATAATCAATTAAATCGTACGGTTGAAAATGAACCACCTGCGTTATTTAGATACTGCGGAGATAGATGGACGATGGATATTGTATTTCCAGATTGGTCGTTCTGGGGATGGTATGTACTGGAATATAACCTCTTCTCTTTGTCATTTTGGTTTTTTTTTTTTTGTGTCTGAAGCGTGTATGGTTGTTATCATACACTTGTCCCCACTTGATCACATGCCGGAAAAAGTTTTAGAATGGTCCAATTTTCTTTTATAACACATTATAGATTATAGATTCTTTGGTGAATATAGTGTTTATACTATTTCTGATTATAGTACTGTTTATTGAAAACTTTATAGTACAGTTTCTGATTAATTATAGTAATTTTAAAGTGTTGAAAAGTAAGTCTAAATAGTATAGCATTTATCTCCACTCGATGGCACCACTATTTGAATATGTGGTTGTTTATTTTATCACTTATTCAGTTATCATGCTTTAATTAAGTTATTCACTAAAGTAACTTTGAGTTCTTTAACTATTGAATCTTTCCAGCAAAACATATAGGTTAGTTCCAGAATCCACTTTGGTAATTTCATATTAAACTTATTAAGACATTGTTTTCAATTAGTTTTCATATATTTTTTGTGATTGATGATTTATTTGCATACTTGGTAAATTAATAAAATTGATCTTTGGTGGGTGAAGGCAAGAAATAAACATAAAGCCATGGAGCAAAGTGTTGAAAGAAATGGAAGAAGGAAAGAAGAAGAAGAAGTTTATGGAAAGAGAGGCTTATGCATATTGGAAAGGAAACCCTTTTGTTGCATCTCCTTCAAGAGAAGATCTTCTTACTTGCAATGTATCCTTGCAACATGATTGGAATGCTAGAATTTTCATTCAGGTATGCTTATATAAGCTTATGTTTGTATAATCATTTATTTTTCCATGTCTTTGAATAATGAGTTATTAGTTATTACCAAGTGAGTACTTTCGGGCTAGTGGCGCTATATGTAACCCTCGAAAAGTTTTGTTTCCTAAGACTCCTAGTTAAGTTTTAGTTTGCATTTTGCAAGATTTAAGTTCCGGTAAGAAGATGTATGAGCTTTGGCCATAATTCCTCAATTAATCAATATTTGATTTGTATCTACATAGGATTGGATGGCAGAAGGACAAAGAGGATTTGAGAATTCAAATGTAGCAAACCAATGCACTTACAGGTTAGTACTTAATACCAATCTTTATTTGGTTTTTTTTTTTTTTTGCTACCATCTAAATTGATTTTTTTGCTTTTATATAAGTTGAATTTAATGATTGGAATAATAAGTTTTTCAGGTACAAGATATATATAGAAGGATATGCATGGTCAGTGAGTGAGAAATACATATTAGCATGTGACTCAGTCACATTGATGGTGAGACCTTATTACTATGATTTCTTCTCAAGAACTCTCCAACCTCTCCAACACTATTGGCCAATTAAAGATAAGGATAAATGCAGATCCATCAAATTTGCTGTTGATTGGCTTAATAATCACAGTCAAAAGGTACCACTGTCCAATCTTTTTTGAACCTCTTTCTATATAATCTAACTTACATGATCACATTGTTTGCTCTATCTATTTACATAAATGTATAAAATCTCACATTTTGGATCCCAAAAAAAACATCACACATCAAACGATAAAAAATCTTAGAAAAATTTAGGTTCTAATGAAAAAGGTATAGTTATATATACATATGTGAAGGATATACATAGCGTTTATTTTTATTTTTTGGGTGAATATACATTTACTCGAGTAATAAGTTTTACTTTTGTGAGAATATCTCAGGATATAGCTGTTGAATGCGTAATATATACAAATACAATAGTTGTTCAGACATGTAACTTCATATTGTGAGTAGATGAGAAAAAGTTTCTATTGTTTTCACTTGATTTCAAGGATTTCCTTGGGAGTGAAGTTGAATGTTGGTTCTTAAGTTCGAGAGTCTCCATTTGGGAGGAATGGTTTACGCTGTAATAAGTATTACCAAATGTTGGTCCCGAGTGAAGAGAGATTATGAGTCAAATCACCAGTTCTTAGTTAACAAAAAATAATATATGTAAATATTACCAAATTATGTTGTTGAAACGTCGAACAACTCGATCACATAATGATGTCTTCGGTTTTCAAAGTTTTTTATTTTTGTGTAGGCTCAAGAGATTGGGAGAGGAGCAAGTGAGTTCATGCAAAGAGATCTATCAATGGAAAATGTGTATGATTACATGTTCCATTTGTTGAATGAATACTCAAAGCTTCTTAAGTTCAAGCCTCAAGTTCCCCAAAACAGTGTTGAAATTTGCACAGAAGCAATGGTGTGCCCTTCTGGAGATGTTAATGGACCTAATAAGAAGTTTTTAATGGGTTCTTTAGTTGATGAGCCTCACACTTCAGGCCCATGTTTACTTCCTTCTCCTTTTGATGCCAATGGTCTTGAGAAGTTTCATAGGAAGAAATTGAATCTCATCAGGAAAGTGGAGAAATGGGAAGATGCTTATTGGGGAAAAGGTTCGATGAAATGATATGTAATTTTAAATGTGGCTGGGAATTTTGATTTTTTTTTTTCTTTTATATATTGGATAACGTTAGATTGATTATGAATATGACAACTTTATCCTTCATTTGGTGGTTCTTGAAGATTAAGAGGCATGTGAAGTGTTGACAAACAAAAAAAGAGAGGCATGTGAAGATACTAGTAGCTTGATAAATAGATATAAGCGTTCACCTGATTATATGTTAAAAATTATGGACCATGTTCAAAATTTTAAATATACATCCTATTTGTATGTAAGAAAATTTAACAACAAAAGAAAAGAAATTTGAATCCTATATACAATACAGATTAATTTTGTGAATCTGTATAATGGATTCATTGCTAATCATATTACTTCGTCCCAAACGGCCATCATGTCATACATTCAAAGTTTATTACATATATATATATAGAAATATGATTAAGTATTGGATGACTGGAGTTAGCTAGGTTTTAATGATTGGAAGATCTTAAACCAAGTTTATGGTTTGTGAAAATTTAAGACGTTTATAGTATTCCGTTGTAGTTATAAAATTATTGGTAATTTTGAAGATTTAGTGGGCTGGTAAAACTCTGGATTATTCCTGGTTACAAAAAAAAAAAGTTATTGGTATATGTAGGCATTTGAATGTTTTTCCATGGTTGTAAACATGATAAATGACAAGAATATTCAATTTTCATAAGGTTCGAGAAATAATATGAACTTTGATTGATGGTTCGTTGGTTAAAAAAAGATAAATAAAATGAACTAATTGTTTATAAGAACTGTATCTTAAAGCTAATTAGCCTATTACCATCATATATCTTATCTACCAAATTCGAACAATTTGTCAAAAAATACTTATGATGGGGATATTGTACAAGCGATTAGGTACCAACTTGGTTCCTCGTTTTGGTGGAACCAACGTGTATCGCTTCTTAACACATAAGTAACCATATAAAAACATAAAAACATAAAAAAATAAAAACATAATATTAGAATGATGTATTTATCACAATGACAAACAGACTACATGATTTATTATTGGTTTTTCGTTTATTAATTATTATAGACTTTTAGTGTTGGTTTGTTCATTTTCATTAAATGTGCTGTTTTCTTCTCATGTACATGGCGATGAATAATTTTGACTCAGCTTTCTCTCATGCAAAAACATACTAATTTGTATATTTTTTTATATACAAAACAGAAAATAAAAAGGGAAATTGGCAAATATAACCAAGAAAAAAATATAATCTTAGTAACTAACCAAAACCTCCCTATGTGGCAAAATCATAGCCATTGGATTTAATTAGGGGTTTTTTATTAGTTATTAAGTTTATATTTTTTTTCTTAGTTAGTCACCAAATTAATCCATATAAAAATCATACCTTTTTTTTCTTTCTTTCAATTATTGAAACCTTATATTTGGCAGAAACTAAACCTACCATCTACATTTTTTACTTGAAATTAACCACTAGGCTAAAAATTAATTTAACATAACAGTATTCTTTAACTGATCGCTTAGCCACTGGACTTAACATCTTTGAGACTTTGACAAACATGTCATAATACTGATACATATAGTGTGTGTGTGTGTATATTGAAATAATAATAATCTTCTTAAATTTCACAAATATTGGACAAGTGGCTATTTAAATTTGGTTCCATCACAAAGTTATGTATTCATGATGGTCCTTAATTATCAATTTTACTTAGTATCTACTCAATGTTTGCTTGTTAGCATTGTGCGTGACGAATGGGGAACCTAATTCATGTCCAAACCTACAAATGAATAATTCTTATCACTACAAGAAAACAGGTCGTTAGTCACTCCGGGAAGAGTCACAAATGAGCCATTTGCGACTAATTTGCGACTCGAAAACCGGAGTCACAATAGTCGAGTCGCTAATTTTTCGAGTCACAAATAAGTCGCTAATTAGCGACTATTTTGTGACTGTAACGCTCCGACCACCATCGTAGGGGAAATCCTCATCCCCTTAGGAGAAATCCTCATCTCCCAATGGGCCTCACGTCCACTCTCGGCCCACGGGCCCACCCATATCCGACGGTCGGTGCGTTAGTTCGGGAGGCTCGGAAGTCATGTTTACTAACCCTGCAAATCACCACGCGATCTTTCCTCGTGTTTTGACCTCACTTACACGATACTGAAAATCACTTCCCAGTAGGTCACCCATCTTGAAACTAATCCAGCTCAAGCACGGTTAACTCTGGAGTTCTCTCAAGACCTGTGACCGAAAAGATAAGTGCATTTTGGTGATATAGGTAGCCAAATCAATTCTTTTAAGCTTCTCCGCATATACCGCATATACCATATATGCCTTGAAACCGGGGTGTCACAGTGACAGTCTTGTTTAGTCGCAAATTAGCAACTATTCTGTGACAGTCATGTTTAGTCGCTAATTTGCGACTAGTTTGCGACTCCTCTATGAGTCGTAAATTTACAACGCATTAGCGACTCTTTTGTTACGAACTAATAATAGAAAGTGGTCACAAATTAGTCACTATTGTGTCTCTTATTTGAGACCAAAATGTGATGATAGTTTTTTGATCTAGTAACTAATTGGTCAGTTTTTAGTAACATATTTGGTACTAATATGATACTAATTTGATACTAAGAACATAAATTTGAAATTGCATACAAGAAAGAAGAAGAGAAGTTTGGATTTTACAAGCAAATGAAAGAACTAATGGAGCTTTAAACTTGACAAAAGAAAGTACTACTCAATCATCAAGCTTGACAAAAGAAAACATAAGTTAATATTGTTCACAACAGAAAGTGAGAGAAGTGAGAGTGTTTGGAGAAGTAGACTTGCAAACTGTCAAGTGTTGGCTCTGGGTGGTGCTGTAGGCGGTAAGGTCTGAGTTACGGGAGTTGGAATATTAGTACTTGCTTCACCAGTTCAGTTATTCCTAGGTCCCTTCATCCTTTGAATTGCAATAGCCCAAAAATGATCCTTCACTAGTTCAGTTATTCTTAGATCCCAATAGTACTTGCTCTGCAAAAGAGAATAAGTAGTGAACTATTGCTAAATCAAACTTGTAAGAACTGAAATTACAAAAACTGAAAGTAAAAAAGCTTTACTTCAAAAACTAAACCATTTTCAAAAACTAATAAGCTACTTCATTTTCAGATAACTGCACAGTAAAACATTAAGCTAAAAACAGTTAAAAACACTAACCATCAAACATCTTACCTAACCATTTTCTACTTCAAACTCAAAACCATTTACCTACTAAGCTACTCCAGTTGAATACACTAACCATCAAACATCTTACAAGCTAAAAACAAAAATAAAGAAGTGAAGTTTTAGAATCATAACACGGGGAATCTCTGTCTGTCGTTAAGTCGTAAATCAAAACGAACCACGATGGAAACGGCAACTAAAGTGTCAAAACACGAATAAGCATCAAGTAAAACCTTTCTTTAGCATTCCAAATGGCTTTAGGGATTTTACGCACCGTATCCACCACCAACTGGATAAAAACAAATGGCAAGTAAAAAGTCAAACACGAAACTACCAAGCATTTCCTCCACAAAGACTTCAAATAGATTTTACCTGGTTATAAGGAAACTGTGCAGCAAGATCTCCACTAGAATGAAGCAAAATCTTAACAGAGACCTTTTGCTCAGGTTCCTTAGAGCTATCATCTTTTTGTGGATACACTAACCTCACAATTAACACAATAAACGTGAATAACCCATATTAAGCAGAGAGATAACAAGACCAGAGTAATGCTACAGAATAAATCAACTAACCAGTGTTCTGTTTAGGTTTAACAGTCGAAGGTAAAATTCTAGTCACTTGAGACGAAGCATGAACCTGACAAATCCAAATAAACCCCTTTACAAAACCCTCGAGAAGAATCCAAAATTGCCCTAGCTACCGCAATAAAACCCCAAAAAGGACAAAAATTTGAAACCCAGAGATTGAAATTGCAAAGGAACAAAACCTAGTTAGGATTTCGCGAGGAAGAAGAAGAAGAATACCGTCAACAAGCTTGCCACGTCTCTTCTCAGTCCTATCAATAGGAGAGTTGAACAAGGGCGCTTAAAGAAAGAAGAAGGGTGCTTCATCATCATCAGATATGAGCTTCGATGTAAGGGACTGAGTGAAAGAGAGATTAGAGTTTTAGGTTTTCACTGAAAGATTTGAGTGATTGTGAGAAAGAGGGATGAAAGGGGGACTAGGGTTTTCAGTTAGGGCTTCAGAGGTGAGAATCGAGTGGGTTTTGAAAGAGAGAGGATTTGAATCTCTCGGCCAACGAATCGAAAGAGAGAGAGACCAGTGAGTGAAAGATTGAAGAAGACTGAAGGAGAAAAGTGAAGAATCTGGAAACGGAAACGAGATTATGAAAGATAATCGGAGATGTGTCGAGAAGTGTTTTTGGATCTGAAAAGTGTGTGTGCCGACAATTATGATTTTTATGAGTTATAGGTGAAAATTTATTTGGGCTTAGAGGGAAAAAATAATTGGGTTTAGAGGGAAAATATTTTGGTTTTATGAGTGAGAGGAAAACCAAATTTGGGTGTATAGGGAATAAATTTGGGTTAAAATCTTTAAAAATTTTGGATCCAAAAATATAAGTAGCAAAGTAGTCACACATTTGCTACTATTTTGTTACAATTAATTGGAGTCACATATGAAACCCTAAACCCTAAACATTTTAAACAATTTGTTTGAGCCATATGCCTTTAAGTTAGTGTTTATGGTATATATGTTATAGAAAATTTGATTATTTAGACTAAACTAGGGATAATCTATTGAATTCCAATTTTAAAAAACATTTGAACAAATATTTGAATGGAAGGACAAGTAACATATCTTAAGATATGTTATGTAAGATGCAAACTTTAAGAAAACTTATTTTGTTAAGATTCTAACTTGTATATGATGTTTTTAGTTTAACATAGAGTTTACATGTATCTAATTTGGGTGAGAGGGAAATCTAAAAATATGGTTTTGGTTTCCCACTAAAATCTATTTGGGACAAAGTTTGATTTTTGAGTTAATTTGGGCAAATATATATTAATGTAACTAGTAATTGAATCTATGTAGAAACTTAAACTTAATCTATTTCTAATATTTTTTTGATGAATTTTTGAAAATCATACAGATTAGTCACAAATCAGTAGCAATGTAGTCGCAATTTGGTGACTGTTTTGCGACTCGTGGGTAACGAGTCACTAATTTGTTATTACTTTGCGACTAATTTGCGACTCAGTCACAAGCCTATACCCTAAACCCTAAAAATTTGGATCAACCACAAAACCATATTCCTTTCCAATCAATTTCCAATGTATTTCTTCATTTTTTGTTTGGTTTTATTCATTTAAACAAAAGTAATCAAAAATGTAGAATAATTTTCAAAAAAATGAAATGGAAGAGATTAGTTATATAGGTTTTGATGTTGATAAGAAAACATTTGTGATGCAAATTTTTTAGGAAACTCTTTTTTTTTTGTTTTTTGACTTGTACTGTGTATTTACTACACACTTATTACTTGAATAAGATGTAAATACAAAACTAACTTATATAGATTTACATTATGGTGTTTTTTTCCCAAAAACATACATGTAGTGGGTAATGAGTCGCAAAAGAGTGGCTAATTTGGGACTCCTTAGTTACTATACGCGAAACCCTAAAACGTTGCAAAGTAGTGGCTAATTAATGACTCTTTTGCGACTCATTTACAAGTGGCTAATTTGTGACTCTGTTATGTATCACTAAGGAGTCGCTAATTTGTGACTCTAATGTTAGTCGCTACAGAGTCGTAAATTTGTGACTCTTATGCGACTCCACCAAAATATACCAATCGTTGTCGCAGATTAGTCGCAAATTTGTGACTGGTTAACGACTACGGGATGGAGTCGCAAGCGACTAATTTGTGACTCCATCAAAAAGAGTCACGCTTTAGTCACAAATGAGTCGCAAATATTTGTGACTAATTTATCACTCGGTAATTCGAGTCACTAACGACCTGTTTTCTTGTAGTGTATATGTCACCGATTTTGTTTTCCGACATTTTATTTTTGACACATGTCAACGATTTTGTGTGCTCTAGTTCTAATTTTTAGTTAATTTCATGATTACAATAATTGAAAAGGCACAAGAGAAATACATTTTATTTGAATTTAAGTGCAAAAACAGTTAATAAAAACAGAAAACAAAAAATGACACAAGAAATTTAATGAGATATATCGGCCAATTTTTATACCTCACCCAATTTTACACCTCACCATTTATCGACTTACTAAAAAGTATTTCATTACGTAATCTGTTAAAACACATAAACTATTAGAAGTTTAATAGTACTGCATGTAATTTGTTATATAAACAAACAAATGGAACGCGCATGGGTAATTTGTCTCATTCTCTTGTTTGTTGTTCAATTTTTTTTTTGAAGCTACGATCAGTAGAGTCCAATAATATCTTTTATGACAAAAGATTTTCTTCTTTTTTTTTGCTAAAAAAGGTTTTCTTGAAAATTAGAAACGTAGAATCTACTAGAAATAAATGTGGGGTTTGTTGGATTCATCTAAAATCTTTATGCCATTTTGTGTACCAAACATTGGAAATATATGTTGTGTAACTTTGTTGACAATTCATAAATTATTAAATTGATAGAGTTGCTCTGCGTTGTCTCTAGGCCTGGGCATTCGGTTTCCCGTTCGGGTTTCGGGTCGGATTATTCGGTATTCAGATTTTCGGTTTGATAAATATAAAACCCATTCGGATTTTTAAAATTATCGGTTCGGTTTCGGTTCGGGTACACTCGGGTTCGGTTCGGTTTTCGTGTTGGAGGTCAAAACCCATAAAAACCCGCAGGATATTTGGGTTCGGTTTATGGTTATCGGGTTACGGGTATTTTCGGGTTAAAACCCGCAGCTACCCAACAGGATATTTGGGTTCGGTTTATTGTTTTTGGGTTCGGGTTCGGGTAAACCCGCAGCTACCCGATTTTTTTTTTTTTTTTTGTTGAAAATGCATATTTAATTGTTTATGTAAAAAAAAAGTTTTTTGTGTGAATAAAATTTAACATTCATTTTAAACATGCATTTTTGTTTTAAAAAACATGATTCAGAAAATCTATTTTTTTTTAAACATGCATTTTTTACATAAACACAAAATTCAAAATCAAATAAAGAAACAAAATCAAATCGACTATAAATTATGGAAATCAAAATCAAATTTACAAACAAAATCAAAATGGAGCAAATTAGAAACAAAATCAAGATCGAGTCAAAATCCAATTCCAAATTAACCACAAATTATCTCCAAAACAAACCGAAAGGGAAGCATAGACCCGAACCCGCGGTTACCCGAATTACCCGAAATCTTTTTTTTTTTGAAAATGCATGTTTATGTAAAAAAATGGTTTTTTGTGTGAATAAAATTTAACATTCGTTTTAAACATGCATTTTTGTTTTAAAAACTTGATTCGGAAAATCTTTTTTGTGAAAACATGCATTTTTTACATAAACATGCATATCGAAAAGAAAAAAAAATTGGGTAATTCGGGTACCCGCGGGTAACGCGGGTTTACCCGAACCCGAAACCGAAACTGAAACCCGAGGACTATAGAACAGATTCGTGTAATAGGCTAAACCTGAACCCGACCTGAACCCGATTTTTTCGGTTTGGTTTCGGGTTCGGTTTTCGGGTTTGTATAATATGCCCAGGCCTAGTTGTCTCTATTAGACTATGTGATTTTTTTATTTTATTTTGGTGCTAAAAACACTGATTTTCCCTTAATTTTATTGTGTTAGTTTGTATAATTTTTTTTGTTGCTAAAAACACTGATTTTTTTTTGGTGCTAATTAAACACTGATTTTGTATCTGAGAACATCACTTATTTGTAAACAAAAAATAACTTATAAAACATCATTTAAAAACAAACGAAGGGAGTACTTGTTTCGAATATAATGATATATCTCACTTAGAATATGAAATATTCAATTTTATCATGCGATCGATGTTGATGTTTTAACAAAAAACATATATCACAAATGAGAATCGGAGACATGTATAACATGTATCACAAATTTTACAGTTTTTCAATCACACATAATTTAATAACAATGAAATAAAAGAACCCTTAACTTGTAACGAGTTCATTTAATTTCAATATAAGAGCAACTTGATCTCGACGAAATGAGAATCCACTATTGTCTTTTGTAGATATATACACACAAAAATACAATAAAACGCAACTATTGCAAGTAAAAGTTTTTTTAGTAAGCCCTTTTAAAAATAAAAAAAAAAAACTATTGCAAGTAAATAGTGAAAACTACTCGAGGATATAACTTATAAGCTTTGTTCTTGATTTGTCTTACCATTGGAAGACAAATTTTTTTTTACAATTGTACCACCGTAAATGATCCAACTTATCCTGCATAATGGTCGTCGAACCGTTTCTTTTGTTTTTGCGTTTTTACTTTTGAGAGTCTTTAATTGACTCGGTCTCTTTTTCTCTTCCAAGTTTACCAACAACCCAACATAAAGTGGGTAAGGAATTGAAATTTGTTCTCCTTGGTTTTTGCGTTTTTACTTTGAGAGTCTTTAATTGACTCGGTCTCTTTTTCTCTTCCAAGTTTACCAAGTAGTAACAACCCAACATAAAGTGGGTAAGGAATTGAATTTTGTTCTTCTTTGGTGTGCATATGTCCACTGCAAATTTATATGGATACAACTAGATGATGTATTCCAAAATTATTCTGAATTTCAGTTTAAAAATTAGATTCTTTGATATTTTGGTCCAAAAACGGTATAATTATGTTTTTTTTTTTTTAATAACTAGGAGTGGTTTAGGCCTGAGCCTTACTCTCCCTCACGATCCGCGACTAATCTTTGTTGATACCTTATAACATGGCGTAAAACATCCTTCCTACCGGGATTTGAACTAGGAGCACAACTAGACCAAACCATAGTAATAATTGTATTTCTTTTTAGTTGTTTTTTTTTTCTGGTAAAATTTTTAGTTATCTTTTAGCTCATTCTTATGTTTGTTCGTGTGTGTATAATGTCATGCAGTCCGTAAAACAGTATACTTTCATCTTGGAAGTTATTGTATACAATAGTTAACGCACTACTAAAATAAACAACAAAATATAACATAGCTAGACACGGAGAAAATATCTTCAGAAATGTAATATTTATAATATGTTTCGTTTTTACCAGATATCAAATTTTGTGATTAGTTTTGTTCTGAAAGAATATCCAACATTATTCAAAATTTTGTAGATATCCTATCCTTTAAAGAAATAGATCACACTTGTTAATTTGTATTTACATTAAATAATGAATACATATACTCGATCGAAACGAATTTAACTTATAATTTGTCACTAAATAAAAATACAATATTTGTGAAATGTGACAAATATCCAAGCATAAGCTCGCACGATTGGTGGCGTAAGTTTCGATGGACACTTTTGTCCCTTGAAAATAATAATTCATGTAGCATTAGGGCTGGGCACGGGCGGGTATCCGGTTTTTTCGGCCGCCTTGATACCCGCCTTGTTACTTGCGGGTAATTGAAATTTCGCTTTGATACTTGCCTTGCTCCGAACGGGTACCCGCCTAAACAAGTACCCGCTTTTTTGAGCCGCCTTGGTACTTGGCTTGTACTTGCGGGTACTTGCGGGTAATAGCGGGTAATTTACGGATACTTGCGGGTAATTTGCGGGTAACGGGTACGGGGCGGGTAACGGAAAAAAATTTCCGCCTTGTACTTGGCTTGATACTTGCGGGTAATGAGTCGGACCAGCTTGATACTTGGCTTGAATGGGGCGGGTACTTGGTCGAACGGGGCGGGTACGAGGCGGGTAGCATGTACTCGGCGTGTAACGGGTACCAGTGCCCAAGCCTATGTAGCATAGTATAGGAACACAACTCATTACCAAAATATCTAATGTTTCTATAGCTATAGAAATAAACTATAGTAGTATATAATTAGCATGAACAGTATTTTATCACATTAAAATTAGAGTTTTTTCTTTCTTTCTTCCTTTTTAGAAAATTTGATGAAAAAGTCTATTATTTTTGTATGTCGTTAACCAAATCCAATTAATATTTGTGTACAAATTAGTATTGCATGTAAATAATCACCGTATGATTAAAATATAATTTATGGATGAAAGACTCATAGATGCGGTCTACGGTAGTACGGTATGTCCCACACACAGCTTAGCAGAACTCTAGATCACCGTAGACACCGTACCATAGAAATTCTCTTTTATAATTAAACGCGCTATTACTCCAATGATTAGAAACAATATTATAACTCGATAATTAAGAATCATCCAACGAAAATTTATTCATTTCTAACATTATTGTAATACATACAACTCCATTTTTATCATGTTCGAATAAAAATCTGGACTTATTTTCTTTTGTGATAAACTTTAAAGTAGATTAGCGAGTAAAATATAATTTAATACAATCATATTAACGATTTGTTTCCTTAACAAATAATGTATCTGTTTGCAATTATGTTTAGCATAAAAATAGCGATTATGATTGAAATATATTGCAAATATACAGTTGTACATATTAATTCCTAATATAGAGACATTTGGATATTTCTTGAGTATTTTTTGTTTTTTTTGTTTTAAGCTCTATTGCTAGTTGCTACATAATTTTATATAATTTAATTTGTTACTATTAATTTTTCTTATTTGAATTTCAGATCGAAAATAATATTTGATATATCAGTAAAAATAATAATTATTTTATTATTTACTGTAATCGGCCATAGTTGATATAAACTTCCAAATTGCGAGTTCTTACTTAATTATGAATTCTTTAACCAATAACAAATGAATATAAATATAATTTGGTTAGATTTAGATCGAATGGGAAAAAAAATTGATCTGAAACAACACCAAAAAACACTCATGTTATAAATACATGTAATCTTAGTACATTTTAAAATAACTCAGAATCATATAAAGTTATCCAGAGTAAAAGGAAAAAGAGGACGAGAACATTCTTCCTTTCTGTGATTTAAAAAAAAATTGTTATAAAAACTTATAATACAAAAAAAAAAAAAAAAAAATTCATGGCAACATTCATAGCCTTTTTGGGTCCTTTTTCTTCTAATTTACAATGTAAAAAAATAATATTAAACAAATTTAAAGCTCGTTTTCCCCTCCAACAAGGAAAAAAAAAAAAAAAAAAAACTTGTCTTTGAATCCAAGTCTCTCTCTCTCTCTCTCTCTCTCTCTCTCTCCACTTCATCATCTCTGTTAACTCCTTACTTTTTTTTTGGCCCTTCTCAGTGAGTTTCCTTTAATGGATTATTGCTCAATCCTCTAGTCTTTGTGCAATTTTCACAACTCTTTACCATTTCCTTTACCCATTATTCATCATCTTCTCTCTTCTTTTCTCTCTCTTTTACTTGGCTAATCTTTGTCTCTTCTTGAGCTTAAACATCTCATTTCTCCAGAGTAAAGTTGTCGCCTTTCTCCAGATTTTTGGCTCTTCGTGAGAGAATCTGGGTTTTAATGAGCCGAATTTGAAGGAATCTTCTCAAAATGACGAGATCGAGCTTTTGTTCTTTAGTTCTGCAGCTATCTCTTGTTCTTGGGCTCTTCTTCTACGTTTCCTGTGATGGGTTTGCTTCTAACGAAGGTATTGTTGATCTGTGAAAGTTCAATTTTGCTTAAAACCCAGATCTCAGATTCTTTGGATTTAATTAGGTTTCTAAGAAAATGAAGAAAATCTCGAAGCTTTTACTTGAGAAGAGTTAGGCTTAGTCTAGAATCTCAATCAAATTGAAAAAAGTTTACATTTTTAGAGCAAATCAGACGAATCTGTGAAGTTAAAAGCTTTAATTTAAGGTCTGATGATCATACAAATCTGTTTTTTTTGGTTTATGTTTACTAGTTGGAGCACTTAGAAGATTCAAGGAAGCTATCTATGAGGACCCTTTGCTAGTTATGTCTAATTGGAATGACCCCAATTTAGATCCTTGTGCTTGGACCGGCATTAATTGCTCTCCATCTAAAGATCATGTTATCAAGATGTAAGAATCTTCCATTCACCTAATCTTGTTTATAAGTAGTTTATGATGACTATGGATCTGCTTTTCGTGTAGAAATATATCGGCTTCATCGATAAAAGGGTTTCTTGCGCCGGAATTGGGTCAAATTACCTACCTTCAAGAACTGTATGGTTTCATCTCTTTGGACTTACTTACAAATATGTAGTTTGATGCATTGAGTTTGGTATTTGACATCATTGAATGCTTATGTAGAATTCTACACGGGAACATTCTAATCGGAACGATACCAAAGGAGATTGGAAAGTTAAAGAATCTCAAGATCTTGGACTTAGGAAACAATCATTTGATGGGACCGATCCCCACAGAGATTGGGACTTTGTCCAGCATTATCATACTGTAATAAAGATCTTTGACCTTCTTCACAATCAAAATGGCTCGTTAATACCTTTTTAACGGAGGAGTTGTTGAGTCGACTGTTTTGTTTCACGTTTGCAGAAATCTTCAGTCCAATGGTTTAACTGGAAAGCTACCTCCGGAGCTCGGTAACTTGAAGTACCTTAGAGAGCTTCATATTGATAGAAATAGGCTTCAAGGAAGTCTTCTTGTTGCTGGAGCATCGGGCTATCCATCTAGAGTGTAAGTTTAGCTAATAGCTCAAGAAGCAATAGATGAAACAGTTCTGTGACTTCTGTCTATTGAATTCTTCAGGTTTACTTCAAATTCAAGTGCAAACAATGCCGACTTGTGCAAGTCTTCTCAATTAAAAGTAGCGGACTTTTCATACAACTTCTTTACGGGGAACATTCCGAAATGTTTGGAGTACCTTCCAAGGTATTTTTATCATCTAGCCTGTCTTTACGAGATCTAAGACATCTCCAGTTTCGCTTTATTAGAGTTTTTCTTTTTGTGGCTACTAGGAAAAGCTTTCAAGGGAACTGCATGCAAACCAAGGATCTTAAGCATAGACCTTCTTCCCAATGCGGTGTGTAACATATATAAGTTTCATTTCATGCGACACACATGTTCGATGAGATTTACTAATACTAAATATATAATCCGTATCGTAGGTAATGCACAGCTGGTCAAAACTCATGAAAGCCCGAGTGCCGGTCCTAAGCACCAGACAGCTGCAATTGTGGCTAAGCATCGTAGTCATAAAGCATCGAGACCTAAGTGGCTTCTTACTCTTGAGATAGTCACAGGATCAATGGTTGGTTTGCTCGTTCTTGTTGCACTTTTCTCAACAGTTCACCGCTGGAACAACAGATCGTCTCACATTATTCCGTGGAAGAAATCTTCAAGCCAAAAGGAAAAATTCACCGTCTACGTAGGTTAGTTTATTTCTAACTTCCAATACAAAAACCAGGGAGGAAAGAATCTCAAAAGAAGCGGCTTTTTGTTTTGTGTACTACAGATTCTGAAATGTTGAAGGATGTTGCGAGATTCACTAGACAAGAGCTCGAAGTTGCGTGTGAGGACTTTAGCAACATCATTGGTTTATCCGCAGATAGTCAGATCTATAAAGGAACTATGAAAGGTGGACCTGAGATTGCTGTTATCTCTCTTTGTGTCAAAGAAGAAGATTGGACCGGATACCTCGAGCTCTATTTCCAGAGAGAGGTTGCAGATTTGGCTAGACTGAACCACGACAACGCGGGAAAATTACTGGGATACTGCAAAGAGACTTCACCGTTTGCAAGAATGCTTGTTTTTGAGTATACATCAAACGGGACACTATACGAGCACTTGCATTGTAAGTATTCTAACTTCCGTTGCATCATACTATATTATTTTGGCTAGATAGCATTAAAATGATAAATGTTTCGATGCAGATGGGGAAGCGGCTTTAGTATCATGGGCAAGACGGATGAAGATTGTAATAGGCATTGCACGTGGTCTCAAGTACCTTCATATGGAACTTGATCCTCCTTTTACAATCTCTGAGCTGAGCTCAAACGCAATTTATCTCACAGAAGATTTTACTCCCAAGGTAAAGTAAAGTGTGATCAGCTTGTTAACTAAACAATAAAATTAGCTTAGCTTATGTTAACATTTCATGTTTCTGGCTTTCTCTTATGCAGCTGGTTGATTTCGAATGCTGGAAGACAATTCTTGCGAGATCAGAAACGAATTTGAGAAATATTAGTAGTCAGGGTGCGATCTGCGTGCTTCCGAACGGAATGGAGAGCCGATATCTCGATGTATCGGGTAATATCTATGCGTTTGGTGTCCTTTTGCTGGAAATTGTCAGTGGAAGACCTCCTTTTTGCAAAGACAGAGGTTTCTTAATTGAATGGGTAAGTAATTTTCTTCTCTGTTTTCACCCTTTTCACTTATTTTGAAGAAAGATTCAAACTTTGCTACTATTAACCAAATGGGTTTGGAGTTTTGCGGTCTCTGGATGTGAAAGTCTCGACCTTTTTTCGCCTGTTTAGTGATATTGAACCTTGAATGTGTTTTTTCATTGCAAAAGTTTTGACCTTTTTGCATTGTGCAGGCAAAGGAGTTTCTTGAAACGCCAGAAGCAATGGCGAGTTTAGTGGATCCAGAGCTGAAACATTTTAACCAAGAAGAGCTTGAAACGATATGTGAAGTAGCAAGCCAATGTTTGAACCGAGACCCAAACAACAACAGCAACAATAGCAACAAACCCTCGGTGCAAGAGCTATGCGATACATTGGAGAGTAGAATCAGTGTGTCGATTTCCGCAGAGCTTAGATCGTCTTCTTTGGCTTGGGCCGAGCTCGCGCTTGATTCGTGAAGAGAAGGAGTGTTGAATGATGAATGCTAACTGAAAAAACTAAACCCCCCAACTCTGTAAATCAATCGGCTCGTTTACAACATTTGATATTGTTATTTTTTTTTCTCTGATTTTGGGTGAGTGTGTTTGAGTTCTTGTGTTCTTGATTAGTTTGGTTGTTTTTTTGGGTGTTCAAAGTGTTTTGTAAAGGAAGAGAGGAACATAGAGTTTATGAAAGATTTTTCTGTATAATTTGAAAAATCTATCAGAGGTTTTATATGCATACATACACTGTGTTTGGATCTGTACTGTGTTTTGTATGTATCAACTTCCATAAGAGAGAAGGGCCTACGTGTTAGGTGTATGTGTATGGAACACTTTATCTCTTGTTTTTTTTTTTTTTGTCGACATACAAATAAGATTCACATACGTGTTTTTGATATTTCTTTTGGTTCATTTGATAGTAATTGATTAGTTCCACATCATCTGATATTAAACTTATAAGTTATAAGATGCAAGTTAAGTAATGCAAGTTATAATATTTAACTTGCATTACTTAAATATTAAGCTGAAGAAGAAGCAAAACGATAAAGTTTTGATGGTGAAATTGGTAGAAAATGTTCCTAAATGATTATAGAACTAATTAACCTTTTATCTGTAAAATATTTATTTTCATGTCATTTTGTTGTTATATCAGGATTAGTTTAATCTTCTTTTTTTTTTTATCATTTTCTGAAAACACTTGAATCATGCGTATGTTAATGAAAATCTTGAAGAAGTAAAAGATTATGGAAATAGTTAATACCAAAAATTTTAAACTAACAATAAATGTTTGATTTGACTAACATCGAATTTTAAGTTATACAGGCGTAAACGCATGCACAAACATACTATAATCAATGAAAAAATTACGCAATCATGAGTAATGATGACACTAAACTTACAGATAAATTAAATCCAATATTTTAACGAATCTTAAAAGTCAAAAGTTGTTTTAGACTAGACAACAAATTCGGAACGGATAGAATTATTCGGTAGGTCCTTTAACTTTGAATATTAACATAATCGCCCCACATATTTTGTCATTATGCATCCAAAACCATATTTCCCTCTTCGTCTTTATTTAAAAAGCTTAACCATTCAAAGTCTCACACAGCTTTTTCTTGGAGATTCGTTTCTCATGGCGACGAAGCTTTTATCGCTCACATGTATACGGAAAGAGAGATTCAGCGAGCGTTACCCTCTTATTCGGAAACACCTAACCAGGTCTCGCGACGGCGGCGAATCATCGGCGGTGGTTGAGATCGATGAAGCGATTTCAAGGGCGGTTTATCGCGTTCTGGGTATGACTTGCTCTGCTTGCGCTGGATCTGTTGAGAAATCTATCAAGCGTCTCGATGGGATTCACGAAGCTGTGATTGACGCGTTGAACAATCGGGCTCAAATCCTGTTTTATCCGAGCTTAGTCGATGTAAGTTTTGATTGGAAATTGAATTTATTGTTTGATTACAGTGAACATGTGAATCGATTGAGGTGCTGAGTTTGGATTTTTAGGAAATTAGGGTTCTGGGTTTGGATTTAGGTGCTGGGTTTGAAAAATTGGGGATTTTTCATAGAGTTAACTGTAGAATTGTGTGGAAATTAGGATAATTTGGGTTTTGATTTGTGATAGGTGGAGACGATTCGTGAGACTATTGAAGATGCTGGATTTGAAGCATCATTGATAGAAAATGAGGCGAATGAGAGGTCTAGACAAGTATGCAGGATAAGAATAAACGGTATGACTTGTACTTCGTGTTCTTCGACAATCGAAAGAGTTTTGCAATCAGTTAATGGTGTGCAAAGAGCTCATGTTGCGTTAGCGATTGAAGAAGCTGAGATTCATTATGATCCTAGGCTCTTGAGTTATGATAAGCTATTGGAAGAGATAGAAAACGCTGGATTTGAAGCGGTACTTATAAGTACGGGTGAGGATGTGAGCAAGATCGATTTGAAGATTGATGGTGAGTTTACTGATGAAACAATGATGATCATTGAGAGATCACTTGAAGCACTTCCTGGGGTTCAAGATGTTGAGATCAATCATGGAAGTGAGAAGATATCTGTTTTGTATAAACCGGACGTGACGGGGCCAAGGAACTTCATTCGGGTGATTGAGTCTACTGTCTTTGGTCATAGTGGTCACATCAAGGCAACAATATTTTCCGAGGGAGGAGTAGGCAGAGAATCTCAGAAGCAAGAGGAGATTAAGCAGTACTATAAGTCGTTTCTTTGGAGTTTGGTATTTACTGTACCGGTGTTTTTGACAGCCATGGTATTTATGTATATACCTGGAATCAAAAGTTTGCTGATGTTTAAGGTTATCAATATGCTCACCATTGGGGAAATCATAAGGTGGGTTTTGGCTACCCCTGTCCAGTTTGTCATAGGTTGGAGATTTTATGTTGGCTCGTACAAGGCTTTACGCCGAGGATCGGCTAACATGGATGTTCTTATTGCTTTGGGAACAAATGCAGCTTATTTCTATTCATTATACACAGTGTTGAGAGCTGCAACATCTCCCGATTTCATGGGAGTAGATTTCTTTGAGACTAGTGCCATGCTCATTTCATTTATCATACTAGGAAAATATTTGGAGATTATGGCTAAAGGAAAAACATCTCAAGCGATTGCAAAGCTTATGAACTTGGCACCCGACACTGCGATATTGTTGACTTTGGATAATGAAGGGAATGTGACTGGTGAAGAAGAGATTGATGGTCGATTGATACAGAAGAATGATGTGATCAAAATCGTTCCTGGTGCTAAAGTAGCTTCAGATGGTTATGTCATATGGGGACAAAGTCATGTGAATGAAAGTATGATAACTGGAGAAGCTAGGCCAGTGGCAAAGAGAAAGGGTGATACAGTAATAGGAGGCACTTTGAACGAAAACGGAGTTCTCCATGTTAAGGTTACAAGGGTTGGTTCAGAGAGTGCTCTTGCACAGATTGTTCGACTTGTTGAGTCAGCACAGCTAGCCAAAGCTCCAGTACAGAAGTTGGCTGATCGGATTTCCAAGTTCTTTGTTCCTCTGGTGAGTAAGCTGACATTTTGATAAACTGAAAGTTGAGTCTTTTACACTCACTGGATTATAAATTATTGTTTTAGGTGATTTTTCTCTCGTTCTCAACTTGGCTTGCCTGGTTCTTAGCTGGGAAACTGCACTGGTACCCTGAATCCTGGATACCTTCTTCAATGGATAGCTTCGAGCTAGCTCTTCAGTTCGGGATCTCTGTCATGGTCATAGCTTGTCCATGTGCTCTTGGGCTCGCTACTCCAACCGCTGTTATGGTTGGTACTGGGGTTGGTGCATCTCAAGGTGTGCTGATAAAGGGTGGTCAAGCCCTACAAAGAGCACACAGGGTTAGTGATGAATATAAGCTCTCTAGCATTCGTTGTTTCTTTTTTTGAAATGATGAAACGTAACAGTTTTTATGATGGTGTAGGTAAATTGCATTGTCTTTGACAAAACAGGGACTCTCACGATGGGGAAGCCTGTGGTTGTGAAAACAAAACTCCTGAAAAACATGGTACTTCGAGAATTCTATGAACTTGTTGCCGCGACTGAGGTAATCTCTTTTATGGTTAAAATGTTTGAAACTCATGGCATGCATCAAAAATTATATCACTACAATGATGCGCTATCATTTTATCAGGTGAACAGTGAGCATCCGTTAGCAAAGGCCATTGTTGAGTACGCAAAGAAGTTCAGAGATGACGAAGAGAATCCTGCGTGGCCTGAAGCCCGTGATTTTGTGTCTATCACTGGAAACGGAGTTAAATCTACAGTTAGAGGAAGAGAGGTTATTGTGGGAAACAAGAATCTCATGTCTGACCTCGGAATTGCTATTCCAGCAGATGCTGAAGAATTGCTAGCAGAAGCTGAAGAGATGGCACAGACCGGGATTCTTGTCTCCATAGATAACGAATTGACTGGAGTTTTAGCTGTTTCGGATCCTTTAAAACCGAGTGCTCGAGAAGCCATCTCCATTCTAAAATCCATGAATATCATAAGCATCATGGTTACTGGTGACAACTGGGGAACTGCAAATTCCATTGCTAGAGAAGTCGGTATCGACTCTGTTATCGCAGAAGCTAAACCCGAGCAAAAAGCAGAGAAAGTCAAGGAACTACAGGCTGCAGGACATGTTGTAGCAATGGTTGGTGACGGAATCAATGACTCGCCCGCTCTCGTGGCAGCGGATGTAGGAATGGCTATTGGTGCAGGAACCGACATTGCGATAGAAGCAGCTGATATAGTTCTGATGAAAAGCAACTTAGAAGATGTGATCACAGCCATTGATCTTTCGAGGAAAACGTTCTCAAGAATCCGTTTAAACTACGTATGGGCTCTTGGGTATAACCTCATGGGAATACCGATCGCTGCGGGAGTGCTTTTCCCGTCAACTCGGTTCAGGTTGCCTCCATGGATTGCAGGTGCTGCAATGGCTGCTTCTTCTGTTAGTGTTGTGTGTTGCTCTCTCTTGTTGAAGAACTACAAACGTCCCAAGAAACTTGATAATCTGGAGATCCGTGAGATTCAGGTGGAGCGGGTTTAGAAAACCAGTGTAAACCGATTACCGGTTAATTTAATCTTATGAATCAACAAACCGTGTTAGAAAACCTCCTCACCTTTTTTTGTGTACAAATTGTTCACCACATTGTTGTGTTGGTGTAGTTTTTAACTTGTATTGAAAAGACCGTTGATTTTATTTATTTAAGACGGTATGATTAAGTTTGTTACACGAGACGTGCAATAATATCATCAATGATACGTTACAACTATTAGACAAACGTGCGTGCATGTCTCTTAGCAAAAACATATACAAAACCTTAACACACAAAAGAGAATCCAAAAAAAAAAAAAAAAAAGAAGAAAATGCCTGTCTCCATCTCAAAGAGACGATCAAGAACATCGAAAAAGACCGAAACCCAAAACCCCGACAAATCGCTTAAAGATCATCCTACTTGCTTTAAAAACATGTGTTCTAGCTTCTCTAGATCACTTCTCTATCGTGTTCCACTCACGATTTTCTTTCTCTTCTTTATTTATCTTTGGTCAACTTCCACGACCGTTATCTCCGGTAACGTCGTTCATATTTGCATCTCTTCGCGGAAGCTCAATGATCTTTATTGTCTCACAGCTGGTTCGCAGCCCGGTTTTCATGTACCAGTCAACAATTTCACTAAACCGGTTAGTGAAAATGTAATAGGAAGTGAAGAAAAGAATAATGTTGTTGTTCTTGGTAAAGATGAAGACAAGGGTTTTGCAAAGAATGAAACTTTCCCCGGGGAAAGAGATTCAGACAAATCTTTGGTCGGAACAAGGCTCAACATCATAAAGAATGAAACTTTCACGGGAGACACCGCCGGATTTAGAGTTCCTGTTCTTGATCAAGATTCTAAACCCAAGAACGAGATCAACTCCGATCTCCTCGGTGATTGGGATGCAGAAACCGGAGAAGAACAATATCGATATATTAGACCCAAAAATGAAAATGAGGAGACCGCTCTAAAGGCCGTGGAGAAGTATGTTCAAATACAAAGATCATGGCTATCCACGGGTAAAAACCGCGAAAATCCTGGATCTTGTAAAGGAAAAGGGGTTTATGTTTATGATTTACCTTCCAAATTCAACAAGGATTTGTTGGGAGAATGCTCGGGTATGGTTCCATGGGCCAATTTCTGTAGCTTCTTCAAGAACGATGCGTTTGGTGAATCGATTGAAAAGCTCGGTAAAGGCTGGTTTAGAACACATCAGTATTCTCTTGAGCCGATCTTTCATTCTCGAGTTTTGAAGCATCCATGTAGGGTTTATGCAGAAAACCAAGCGAAGCTATTCTATGTGCCTTTCTATGGTGGTCTTGATGTTTTGAGATGGCATTTCAAGAATGTTTCTAAGGATGTCAAGGATGTTTTGGGGATCGAGGTTGTTAAATGGCTTGGATCGAAGAAATCTTGGAGGAAAAATTCCGGGAAAGATTACGTTTTCGTTCTCGGAAAGATCTCTTGGGATTTTAGGAGGAATGATAATTTTTCTTGGGGCTCAAGTTTTCTTGAGATGCAAGAAATGAAAAACCCTACAAAGCTACTCATTGAACGTAATCCGTGGGAGGTCAACGACGTCGCGATACCTCATCCGACATTCTTTCACCCGAAAACCGACGAAGACATCTCTAGCTGGCAAAATAAGATCATTGCAAGACCTCGCTGGAGCCTAATCAGCTTCGCGGGCGGAGGAAGAACCGGTCAACCTGATAACACCCGGTCAATAGTGATTGACCAATGCACATCATCTCCAAATCAATGCCGGTTCTTGAACTGTACCGGTGGAGGTTGCGATAAACCGGAATCGGTTATCGAGCTTTTCCAAGATTCAGAGTTCTGTCTACAGCCACCTGGAGACAGTCCTACGAGAAAATCAATTTTCGATTCACTCGTATCAGGTTGTATTCCGGTTATTTTTGATCCGTACAGTGCGTATTATCAGTACACGTGGCATTTACCGGAGGATCACCGGAGATACTCAGTGTACATAAACAAAGAGGATTTGAAGGCTAAGAAAGTGAGTGTGATTGAGAAGTTGATGTCAAAGACTCTAAGGGAAAGAGAGGATATGAGAAGTTACATTGTTCATGAGCTTTTGCCTGGTTTGGTATATGGAGATTCCAACGCTAAGTTTGAGAGATTTCGAGATGCTTTTGATATTACTATGGATAGTTTACTTCATAAAATTTCGAAAGTCTTGTAAGCTTGATTTTTATATGAGCAAAGTTCATTATCATTTTCAAATGTAGTTCGTTTATTTGAATGTTATTATGATTTTCTTAAAAATAATGTCACCTCTTGATTATTCCGCAATAATTAAAATGTTTTTAAATTTCTCATGGAGTGGTGACCTGTTACTAAATAGTTCCGGTAGGACAGCAATTTCAGAGAAAAAATGTTAATCTACTTTGTTACTGAAAAAAAAACAATGATAAAATGTACGTAGCATATATCATAAATAAATGTATGGCTTATTATATGTACATAGTAAATAAATATTACTACATGGTATGGGTTAATTTGTCTCATAGCAAAGAAAAAAAACTAACCAAAAAGGGTGTATGTGACAAAATCTTGATCATTAGATTTAGGGTTTTAGTTTGAACCAAAAAAAAAAAAAATTCAAGGGTTTTAGTTAATTTTCGAGTTATAATTTTTTTTCTTTGTTGTTATCATTGAGCAAATAATCCAATATGGTATCTAACCCCGTATAACATATTATATGGTATCTAACTGGTTGTAAACATTTTTCATATATTTTTTAGGTAATTAACAGAACATATCATGATATATAATATCTAACGTGTTGAATCATGCGTTAAAAAACATGTTGAATCATGCTATTAGCCTATTATACAACATAGATACCATAAAACATACGGAATAAAACATACATATGAGACTTTAATTAAACAATAAAATACCATATAGCCAATTTTTGATTAAATTAATGGTCTATATATCAGACAAATTCACCATTTCTTGAATTATCGAGATTAAATTGTAATTCGTAGATTCTTTGTTGATGAAAAAAGAAAAGATTCTTTGTAATAAAAATGTTTCAAGAGTTCGACCAAGTCAATTGTTTTAAAAGTCCGACTTAGCTTGGTTTGGTTGGGTGTAGTAATAAGTCATCTAAACTAAATGATTTAAGTTTGTTTTACACCAAGACGTGCATTCTACAATTACAGAAAGACGTGTTTCTCTTTTGCTCGACGGGTGTTTTAACGACCCGGCTCATACTTATACGTTAGTTCATTCGGATTGTTTACAAACATATAGTTAATTAATAAGATTTTCGTTGTTCAATGATTCTAACTTCACAATTTGGTTAATAAAATTTCCTTTTGTCGGAAAAAAAAGACGTGTGTCCATGACTCTAAGCAAAACATATATTTTCTTCCAAAACCTTCTACACACTAATTAAGAGAATCCAAAAGCAACCAAAAGAGTAAAGTTTCAAAAAAAAAAAAAAAAAACCAAAAGAGTAGAAAATGCCTGTCTCTGTCTCAAAAAGACGACAAAAATCCAAAAAGACCGAACCCAAAAAACCCCAAAAATCACTTATAGATCCTCGTACTTGCTGTAATAACATTTCTTGGATCTTCTCTAGAGCAGTTCTCTATCTTGTACCTTTCACGATTCTCTTAATCTTCTTAGTTTATCTTTGGTCAGCTTCCACGACCGTTATCTCAAATGACGTCGTTCATATTTGCATCTCTTCGCGGAAGCTCAACGATCTTTATTGTCTCACTGCCGGTTCTCATCCCGGTTTACGTGTACCAGCCATCAACAACTTCACTACACCGGTTAGTGAAAATGTGACAAGAAGTGAAGAAGAGAAGAGTGTTGTTGTTCTTGGTAATGATGGAAACAAGGGTTTCGCGAAGAATGAAACATTCGCCGGGGAAAAAGTCTTGGGCAATACTACGGTCATAGAAAGCCTCAACTTTTTCGACAAGAGTCATGTTCAAGAAGAGAAGAATCATGATTCAATTATTGATCAAGATTCTAAACCAAAGAACAAGACCAATCTTGATCTCTCTGTTGATTGGGATTCAAAAACCGGAGAAGAACCATACCAATACTTCCAACCGAAAGACGAAGACACGGAAACCGGTCTAAAGGCCGTGGATAAAGATCTACAAATACAAAGATCTTGGCTAACGATGGGAAACAACCGCGAAAACCCAGGTTCTTGCAAAGGAAAAGGGGTTTATGTTTATGAATTACCATCTAAATTTAACATAGATTTGTTGGCAAAATGCTCCAATTATCGCAGCTTCTTCAAGAACGATGCGTTTGGCGAATTGATTGAGAATCTTGGCAAACACTTGTTTAGAACGCATCAATTTTCTCTTGAGCCGATTTTTCACTCTAGGGTTTTGAAGCATCCTTGTAGGGTTTATAATGAGAGCCAAGCGAAGCTCTTCTATGTGCCTTTCTATGGTGGTATTGATGTTATGCAATGGCAGTTCAAGAACGTTTCCATTGATGTGAAGGATGCTTTGGCGATCGAGGTTGTTAAATGGCTTGGATTGAAAAAATCTTGGAGAAGCAACGTCGGGAAAGATCATGTTTTCGTTCTTGGAAAGATCTCATATGATTTTAGGAGGCAGGATAAGTTTTCTTGGGGATCAAGTTTACTTGAGATGCAAGAAATGAAAAACCCTACAAAGCTTCTCATTGAACGCCATCCGTGGGAAGTCAATGACGTCGCCATACCTTATCCAACATACTTCCACCCGAAAACCGACGATGATATATTTAACTGGCAAAACAAGATCATCCAAAAACCTCGCCGGAGTCTAATCAGCTTTGCCGGTGGAGCAAGACCCGATAATCCTGATAGTATCCGGTCAACATTGATTGACCAATGCACGTCATCTCCGAAACAATGCCGGTTCTTGAATTGTACTGATGGAGGCTGCGAGAAACCGGAATCAGTTATCGAGCTTTTCCAAGATTCGGAGTTCTGTCTCCAGCCACCTGGAGACAGTCCTACGAGGAAATTGGTTTTCGATTCCCTCATATCCGGTTGTATTCCGGTTATCTTTGATCCGTACACCGCTTATTATCAATATTCGTGGCATTTACCAGAGGATCACCGGACATACTCAGTATATATAAACAAAGAGGATTTGAAGACAAAGAAAGTGAATGTGATTGAGAAGTTGATGTCAAAGACTCTAACGGAAAGAGAGGATCTGAGAAGCTACATTGTTCATGAGCTTTTGCCTGGCTTGGTCTATGGAGATTCCAATGCTAAGTTTGAGAGATTTCGAGATGCTTTTGATATTTCTATGGATAGTTTATTCAAGAAGATTACAAAAATTCTATAAAGTTTGTTTTATATGTTCCTATTTATATGTCGGAATTTGGTCGGCAAATTTGCGCCTTAGCATTTGGTTGTTAATTGGTCACAAATGTTGCGATTCTTTTGCTACGCCGTATATCACTATAACAAACAGTTGCAAATGCGTGGCAAAACATTTGGGTCAAAATTTGCGACACGTCGTAATTACTCTTGTTTTTTGGTAGTGCAATTAAAGAAACTGTTTCCAAAACCTGACCAAATCAATTGTCCTAAGATTCCGATTTGACTTGGTTGGGTGTACGAACAAATAAACTTTTGACTTGGTTGGGTGTACGAACAAACAAGACTTCTAAACCAATTAGTATTTTCTTACTCATGCAAGACGTGCAATCTAATTTAATCATATTTTACAATTATAAGAAAGACGTGTGTGCATGTCTCTTAGCAAAATACATACAAAACATTTTACGCACTAAAGAGAATCCAAAAGGGATCCAAAACATCCAAAAAGGAAAATGCCTGATCAGCTTCGCCGGTGGAGCAAGACCCAGTAATTCTGATAGCATCCGGTCAATATTAATTGACCAATGCACATCATCTCCAGACCAATGCCGGTTTTTGAACTGTGTCAATGGAGGCTGCAATAAGCCGGAATCAGTTATGGAGATTTTCCAAGACTCAGAGTTCTGTCTTCAACCACCTGGAGACAGTGCGACAAGGAAATCGGTTTTTGATCCTTACTCGGCCTATTATCAGTACACATGGCATTTACCGGAGGATCACCATACATACTCGGTGTGTATCAACAAAGAGGATTTGAAGGCAAAGAAAGTGAATGTGATTGAGAAGTAAATGTCAAAGACTCTAAGGGAAAGAGAGGATATGAGAAGCTACATTGTTCATGAGCTTTTGCCTGGTTTGGTCTATGGAGATTCCAATGCTAAGTGCCTAAGTTTGAGAGATTTCGAGATGCTTTTGATATTACTATGGATAGTTTACTTCAGAAGATTTCGAAAATTTTGTAAGATTGTTTCATATGAAATTCATCAATATATTTTGAGTATTATTGGGGATCTCAAAATATAACACGCGTGACCTCTTGATTTTTCCGCAATAGGTAAAATGTCTTTAAATTCTCATAGAAGGTGCTGGTGGTGACCTGTTAGATTTATATTGGTGGTGTTTTGCAAATGCGATTCTAAGACCATGTGCATTTATCTCTTAAAAGAGTATCTATAAAATTTAATACTACTAATAACTAATATAATTAAATTTAAGGGTAATTGGCAAGAATAATAACCATGTGATCAATAATTAAGCGTATAACATAACCTAAAATGAATTTAGGTATCTAACATTGAGTATACATACAATTACCATTATAGCCTTAATCTACATTAGGTTACAATTAGTTTTTACTTAGCAAAAATTATTAACAAAATTTTACACTAATCTACAATACAAGTTCCCAGCCGTCTTCAAGCCAACATCTCTTCTTCACTAATCATTTCATTTTCTCACCGTATCATCTGCTCACCATAACTTCTTCCCTAATCGTATCATATCCTCACCGCCACCGCCGAAATCTTTCGTTCCTCTTCTCTATTTCGTTGATCCAATTTGTTTCACGAATTTTTTTCTTTGATTTCAGATTTCTCTATTTGAATTCGTTGTTGCTACGAATCCGCCAGCGAAATTTGAAGAAGGTGAGGGAATAGGTCGAGAAGCTGAAGAAGAAGTGAAAGTTGTGGGGGAAGAAGAGGAAGTTACATGTTAGTTTATCGACAATCATCACTGCTTATAGTATAGTTAACTAAACGCTATGTATATTTTTGTACTAGAGGCGTAGTTAACTATCATAGTTAATAATATGTCTATATGTATAATCAATTATCATTATCTACTCTTTATTATATGTGCTATAGTGGACTATCATTTTATTAATACTATTATACTACATGCGTAGTGAACTATCATAGTTAACAATATGTCAATTTATATAGTCGACTATCATTACCTACTATTTACTTTCTGTATTATAGTGAAATATCATTTTATTAATATTACTATACCACTAGTCCAGTGAACTATGATAGTCAATTATATGTCAATTTGTATAGGTGACTACCACTATCAATATGTGTTGTTTTCTTGTTCTAGTATAGCGAACTATCCTTTACTAATACTACTATATGTGTCTTTACCTACCAGGAACGTGGTATGAAGTACCATAATTGTCAATTATATGTCAATTTGTATAGTTGACTACCAATATAATATGTGTTGTTTTCTTGTTCTAGTATAGCGAACTATCCTTTACTAATACTACTATCAGGGCCGGCCCTACAGCAAGCCGGATGAAACATCCGCTTGTGGCCTCCAATTTTTTTTTCAGTTTTTTATATTAAAAATTGGCCCCCAAGTTTATTTTATTTTGCAGAAAAGACCCCCAAATTAATAAAATGTATCTTAAAAACCCAATTTTTTTTTTTTTTTTGCTTTAGGCCCCCTGAAGTTCAGGACCGGCTCTGACTACTATATGTGTCTTTACGTACCAGGAACGTGGTATGAAGTACCATAATTGACTATTTGATTGAACAAATGTGTAATGTATCAAATTCGGATCAATATAAAATTGCATCTTCATTGAAGGTTTGCAAAAAAATATGGGTTCGTGATATCATAATATTTTTTTACTGTGCCGCCATAGTAATATAGATTTTTTAGGTATTTTCACTAATTCTCATTTAATTCCTCATTAAGGGTATTTTGGTCATTTTATTTTAGTGGATGTTAGACACCTAATTTTCAATTAGGTCATGTCATACACCTAAATTAAAGGTCCCTAGCCTATTATACACCTAAATAACCCTAAATTTAAAGAGTATATTAAATAATTTAATTATATTAAATTTTTTAAACTAATCAAAACACGCCAAGTGGTAAAGTAGTTTCTAAAATCTCTCAAACAAGAAACCGTATGTAATCTTTTTCCTCCTTTTTAATTTGATTCATTTTTATAATATTAACATACTTGCTAAAATACTGCCGATGCACATAGGGGTGTCAAAATGAGTCAATAGCTCATGAGCTGGCTATGTTTTTTAGGATCATTTAGTAAACGAGTTTAGTAATTGAACTTAAATGAGTTGGCGAGTTATGCGAGCGAGCTCTAATGAGTCGTGAGCTAACTCATGAACAATTCATTTTTAACGATTAAAAATATTATATTGATATATTGTAAATATACTTTAGAATTTATCAACCAAAATATATTCTTGTTCCCTTTTAACTAAAGTAAAAATAGAAATAATTATTAATACATATAATGATGATGAGGATCCTAATGAGCATGATGAGCAAAGAATCCCTCGACCATTTCAAATGGAATAGATTCAACCACTCGATGATCATTGCATTGTTTTTATTTAAAGTTTGAATTTGATTCAGCATTCGATAACAATACTTATTTGGATTTGGATTTGTTTTTACTATTTTAATATTTAAAGTTAATTTTATATTTTATGTTACTTATTATTTTTTTTTTTTTTTTGTATTAGCTCGCAAGCTAGCTCATTTAGCTCACGATCTTGGTGATCTGAGTTTGAGCTTATGTTTATAAGCTCATATAATAAATGAGCTAGAGTGTTGCTCATCATGAGCTGAGCTAAGCCGAGCGACGGTTTTGCAAGGAACTATTTGCGGCGGTTTTGCAAGTGGTTCTTTTGCTATGATTTTGCGGTGACATTTTGCAACGGTTTTGCAAGAACTTAATTTGCGACTGTTTTACGAGTAGGTGGTTTGCGACAATTTTGCGAGGGGATTTCGATCTGATATTAAAAAAAATATACAAAATCAAAATAATTAGTAATTTTAAAATATTTAAAATTCTGATAATATTTAAAATTACATAAAACAAAAGGATAAAAGTTTACAACATAAAACTAAAACCGAAATAAAATCTAATCGAAATTAATTTGTGATTCGACCGGTTCTTCATCGCCGATCAGATCGTCTTTGTCTTCTTCTACCGGTCTTGCTGCCGCTTCTCTCTTTTCTTCAACAACTCGTTTATGATGGGGTTTGTCTTCGCTAACTCCTCGAACATGTTATCGTAGGCCGAATAGCTAGCTTGCAACATCCGAATTATCTTTGCATTTTTCTTGACTTGTTTTTTCATTTGGTGGAGCTCCTTTTGCATCTCAGGATGACCAACATAGCTGGAAACGGGACAAAACAGAACTCCTTGGTCATCCATCCGGATAGATCCAGCAAATGCCATCTTTCCTTTACGGTTTGTAGGAGCCATCTAGATAATAAAATAAGGAGGTTAAATTTAAAACATTTTTAGTAATAGAATAATTTTAATAAAAATAAAGGGTTAAGACTATAATGTAAAGAAAATTAATAATAAATAATAAAATTAAAAATTATTATGGTGGTAATGATATTTTATGGTGGTAATGATATTTTAAGATGGCTCTTCTATGATGTGAAGGATGTTTTGGCGATCGAGGTTGTTAAATGGCTTGGATCGAAGAAAACTTGGAGAAGAAACGTTTGGAAAGATCATGTTTTTGTCCTCGAAAACATCTCTTACGATTTTACAAAGCACATTGAGTTTTCTCCGGGATCAAGTTTACTTGTGATGCTAGAAATGAAAAACCCTACAAAGCAGCTCATCGAGCACTAGCCATTTAATGATGTCACAATACCTCATCCAACATACTTTCATCCAAAAATCGATAATGATATTTCTAACTAACAAAACATGATCATCGAAAAACCTCGTTGAATTAGCTTTGCATAGAATTGGATCAACATTGATTGACCATGCACATTATCTCCCAACCAATGTTGGTTCTTTAATTTTATAGATGGAGATTGCTATAAACTAGAATCTATATTGTGCAAGTAGAGTTAGGGTTTAGGCTTTGTATATGGTTAGAGTTTAGGGTTTAGGGTTTGTAGGGTTAGCATTTGGATCAGGTGTATAGAGTCTGGATAAGGTTTAGGGTTTGTGGGATTTAAGGTTCAAGGTTTAGATATGGTTTAAGGATTAAGGTTTAAGGGCTAGGGTTTAGGGCTAGGGTTTAGGGTTTGTAGGGTTATGGTCTAGGTTTGGGTGGTGTTTAGGGTATGCAATTTTAGGGTATGCATAGGATTTTAGTTTGGAAAGGGTTTAAAGTTTGTAGGATTAAGGTTTTGGGTAGGGTTTTTAGGTAGGGTTTAGTGTTAATAGGGTTAGGATTTGGATATACTTTAGGGTTTATAGGGTTTGGGGTTAAGATTTAGGTAGGGTTTAGAGGGATTAGGGTTTATGGTTTAGGGTTTGGGTAGGGTTTATAGGGTTAGGGTTTGGGGTAGGGTTTAGGGGTTTATAAGGTTTGGGTAGGTTTTTAGGATTTATAGGGGTTAGGGTTTAGGTTTAGGTTAAGGGTTTAGATAGGGTTTAGGTTTTTGGTTTTGTAGGGTTAGGGTAGGTTTAGGCAGGCCCGGTTTTAACCATGTATGCACTTGCACATGACCCCTCAATATTAGCAGATTTTTTTTTTTTTTTTTGCAAAAAAAGCTCTAAATATTTAAATTACTTGCCTAAATTTTATAAAGTTTAGGTACAAGGTTCTAAGTTTTTGTAAAAAAAATTTTTGCACAAGGTCCAGTAGTTGAGTCGGGCCTGGATTTAGGGTTTGGGTAGAGTTATTTGGGGTTTATGGGCTGTAGGTAAGTTTTAGGGTTTAGGTGTTTAGGTTTTCTAGGGTTTAGGTTTAGGGTTTTGATAGGGTTTAGGTTTTTTGGTTTTGTAGGGTTTAGAGTTTGGATAGGGTTTTAAAATGGTTTAGTGATCAGTTGAGGGTTATTTTGGCTTCCGCCATAAAGTTCAAGGTTTTTTTAGCCATTTTCCCTTAACTAAAATGGTTATTAATTTTTTTTTTTTCAATGCTTATTGAACACGACAAATCTCACTTCAAAAAATACTTTTAATAATTATCCACCAAATTGAGAGAGCTTAACAACGTCTTTACTACCTTATTAATATTCTAAAACCACCTAAATATATGTATATATCTCAGTGTTTGTAAAAATCCATAAAACATATGTGGTAACAATTTATCTAAAAAGGCTTGGCTAAACGAAGAGAAAAAAAGAATCAGACGAAAGACGTTTACCTTATATGCCTATGGCGATGTCTGAATGTTTGTGATTCTGAGAATGATAAAATCAGTGATGAGTTTTGACTAGTAAAAGTTCTGGGAGGATGAAAAAAAAAAATTGGAAATTTGAAAATGAAACTCTGATTATAAAGATTTTGGTGTTTGAAAGAGGAAGTGTGTATATATATAGACAAGTATTATGTTACCGTTGTAACGTTTAAATTAATAAGCGTAACGGTCAAAACTAAGTTGCCGTTGTAACGTTCAAATTCACTGGTGACATGACATTACTCTTCGATTGACAACCAAATATAGTACTATTATATTATTTGAAATTTGTATTCTCTATTTAGATAACCATAAATATAAGGCACAGCTTTTCAAGAGTGTTTCCTTTCTATTATGTTTTTTTGGGTCAGCAATTTCTACTAGTCTATTAATATTACCAAAGGCAAAAAGAGTGAAAACGTACAATTAGTAGAGATACTACTATTTTTTTTTTTTGCTCATATATATATATATATATATATATTTTTTGCGCTTTTTTGCATTTCATATCTGAATTGTTAGATGTTATTTAATATTTACTGATGAAATCTATCAAATGAATTAACTATTTTTATGTTTTGTCTAACAGCTTTAAAATATTTTGAAACTGGCCTGGCCCATTATAAAAAGGCCCAAATGAAAACTGCATTTCTCATGCCTTTCTTCAGCTTTTACTCTCTTTGCTCGTTGACGCATTCCTCATTTTCTCCTGCCTCTCAATTTCAACTTCAATGGCTACGAAAGACCACCCAGAATCTGTTTACGATATAACCATCGAGGTTAATTAATATTTTCTTCACTTCAATCATTGATTCAGCACTCTGATAATAACCTTTTGATTTTGGGCTTAAAAAAATATGGAATAAAGCTTGCATCTTTAGCTCTATATATGCTTAGGTTTTTGTTTCTCAATAAAGACTCTTGATTTGGCCTTATTAGTGAAATATTCGTTGTTGGGTAATCAAAGCTTGTTTGGATAATAAGAAATGTGACAAATGATTCGGTTAAGGATTGGTTAGTGTTTTGCTTTGTGAGAAACAATCTGAAATTTGGGTCAATGCTCTGCTTTTATAGTAATGTGTTAGTCACACAGATTGTTTTCTATCATCTTTGATTGAGTTTTCTTGTGTTAGTGTATTAAAGTGTGAGTCTTTTGGTGTCTTTAGTTGAATTATTGTGTTAGTGTGGTAAAGTGTGAGTCTTTAGTGTTTTTAGCTGAAAAAATTGTGAATATTGTTCTTCTTATGATTGCAACAGGATGCAAAAGGAAACAGCTTAGAACTAAGTCAATACAAAGACAAAGTTCTTTTAATTGTCAATGTTGCTTCCAAATGGTTTATCTTTCGACGTTTAATCATCTACTTCGATTTGTAATTTATGTCGGTTTTTTTTCTTGATTGTCTTGTTTTATACTTTGATGGTTTCAGTGGTATGACAAACTCAAACTACACTGAATTGAATGAGCTTTACAATAAGTACAAAGAGAAAGGTAAATTCGATTTCAACACTGAGTCTTTTACACGCGCGCAATTAGCTTCTCAACTTGATGTTGTTCTGTTCTGTTCTGTTTTGCAGGTTTGGAGATTCTAGCGTTTCCTTGTAACCAATTTGGCGAAGAGGAACCGGGAAGTACGGAGCAAATTACCGACTTTGTGTGTACTCGGTTCAAATCTGAATTCCCTATCTTCAACAAGGTAAGATCGCTTGACGAACATCATTACAATTCTCTCTTTCTTGAGTCTTTTAAAACAGTTTTCCCATTGTGTGTATTTAGATTGAAGTAAACGGAGAGAATGCTTCTCCTCTTTGATAGCAGGTTTTTGCCCTGGTGAAAGTTCTCAAGTCCTAAATTACTAATCCGATGTAGAATAGTTTAGGTTCGTTCAGGGACCGACAATACACTCTAATTCCTTTAAACACACTTTTAACTAAGCGATTCAAGTTGGTTTAAATTGTCACAATTTCAAAAAGCAAATAAAATAAATTCGATGAAAGCAATAATATTAAAATCGTTAAGCTAGGGTAAATATCTCAGGGATTAGATCATCAAGAACCAAACAATTATTCAGGATATCAATTTAAGAACCAATCTAGAACTCAATCATAAATTCAAGAGGATCCACTGTCGCGGCATCCACTACTTCATCAATCAATCTAGCACCCTAAACTGTCGTTTGAGACTAAAGAGAATCGATGAGCATAACGAATAGGATTGATTTGTTCACGAGTTGCCTTAACTTCAACTATCGTTGGCTAAGGGTCAACACGCCCATCTAAGTTCATTCAAGTAATTCACTACACTTTTGATGAGTAAATTCAACCTGAAATCAAAGGCTAGGTGATCAATCTAGTCTAGGCATTAAGATCAACAATAGATGGAGATATCAAACATGTATTAAAAACCTATCTATGCTTAGTTCAAGAATCTCTAAATCCCATTGAAAACCCTAACCTATCAAAAAGAACTACTCGCACATGGAGATACAAAACACAACAAGAGAGATAAGAGAATTCATAGATAAATTAATGAAAAAGATAAAGAGTTTAGAAATCTCCTCCAAAGGTTGGAAGACAATCTTCAAATCTCACAAAAACTCTAAAGACAAGTATCAAATCTCTCTCTCACGTGTGCTCTCTGTTTTTCTCTGTGAAAAAGGGCCTCCTCTTAGGTCTGGGGCGGCTGGGATTTATAAGGGAAACCCTAGGTGGCGAAATTAGGTTTAATGAAAATTTCCAAAAGTGGATCTTCTGGGAGCAGGTCAGTCGGATCGGGGAGCAGGTGCTCCTTTAGCTCCAGAATTTCCCAAAAGATCTTGTTTTCCTTTATTTTCCACCAAGCCTCCTAGCAAACTCCAATTCTTCATTCCAGCCACCTTTAGACCTAAAAAGACTCAATACAAAGGAGAAAGACTCGATAAAACCCTACAAAACAATGGTTAGAGTACGCCAAAAATAGAGTATATCACTCTTTATAAGTTTTTGAAGAAAGGCAAATGGGGAATCTTCGGCGACGATATTCAATGGAACTTTGCTAAGTTTATTGTTGACAAGAATGGTCAAGACGTAGAACGCTATTACCCAACCACCTCTCCTCTTACACTTGAGGTAAAGAAACAAATTATCTCTCTCTCTCTCAATCTCATTCTCTCACATTTGTTAATCTTCTTGTCTTGATTTTTGCAGCATGACATAAAGAAGCTTCTGAATATCTCCTAAAATGGTAGAGATTTGTGAGTGTATTTTGATTATGAACCTCTTTCATGTAATAAAAGCAATGACATTGATTTTTGATTTGAATTTTGTTCTGTTTTTGTTTCACTAATCACAATTAAGCCTATAAACAAGCATTACCTCATGTTGATAATACACAAAATGACAAACATATCAATAATCTATTTGTAATTTTTGTCGGTTTTTTTCTTGACTTTCTTGTTTTATACTTTGATGGTTTCAGCGGTATGACAAACTCAAACTACATTGAATTGAATGAGCTTTACAATAAGTACAAAGAGAAAGGTAAATTCGATTTCAACACGAGTCTTTAGACGCGCGATTAGCTTCTCAACTTGATGTTGTTCTGTTCTGTTTGCAAGTTTAGAGATTCTAGCGTTTCCTTTAATGCCATTGTTGGCATAGTGCTCTACTTCTCTTTAACGTCTAGGTTCTGTCATGCAGTATCAAATGCTCTTGGATTTTCTCAAATTACACTTACTGGGTATATAATATGTATACTACTATCTCATATATCAATGTAAATGGTTTATAAATGCTTCTTTGTTTTTTTATTCAATTCGATTACCATTTCCAAACAATCATCAAATCCTCCGGTAATCAATGGGATATTAACCATTTCTCCAAGGTGGCAATCATCGCCGGAGCTCTGTCGAACCATTAGATCTTATCAAAGTTCCGTATGCAGATCCGTGGGGAACACTCTATTTCTAACCAAAACCCTAACCCTAACCCTAACCCTAGTTTCTGAGTTTCTCTCGGTAAATGTAATCATCACCGGAAACAGAGAAAAATCGTCCCAATCAACAGAGCAAATCGCAAAGACCTCCGCATTTTTTCAATTTATCCGTCTCTATTTTCAGGAAACCGAAGACAGAGCCAGAGAGACAACCGGTTGAGCTCGGTTTGAAACTTAATGTCGAACCGAAAACCGGACTAGATTTCTGATTGTAAATTTCCAGGAAAAAATTAGACCGTCGAAGCGAAGAAACTTTCGTCTCTCTTTCTCAAAAGTCAACGTTGAATACTTCTTCTTCTTCCTCTTCATATATACATAAGCTCATCCATAGACTTTTCTCGTTACTCTCAAATCTCATGGCTTCTTCTTCCTCTTCTTCTCCGCCTCGGACATGGAGATACCGTGTTTTCACAAGCTTCCATGGACCTGACGTGCGTAAAACGTTTCTCAGTCATTTACGCAAACAGTTTAGCTGCAACGGGATTTCCATGTTTGATGATCAGGGAATCGAGAGAAGTCAAACCATCGCCCCTGCTCTCACACAAGCGATTAGAGAATCGAGGATCTCCATCGTCGTGCTCTCGAAGAACTATGCTTCATCGGGATGGTGTTTGGATGAGTTGGTGGAGATTTTCAAGTGCAAGGAAGATGTGGGACAAATAGTGATGACAGTCTTCTATGAAGTTGATCCATCTGAAGTGCGGAAACAAACCGGAGATTTCGGGGAAGTTTTCGAGAAAACGTGTGCGCGTAAAACAGAGGAGGAGAGGCGACAATGGTGTGGGTAACATAGCCGGAGAACACTTCCTAACCTGGTTTGTATTTAATTCTTATAAGTGGTAAACAAAACAAATAATGGTGTGTTCTTTACAATTAGGAGGAACTATGGTGAGCAGAATAGCCTTAAATGTGTTTTATTGGTTATAATTTCTTGTTGAATGGATATTGTGAACGCATGTCATAAATGATTGGGAATAGAGGAATGTTAGCTCTATGTGTTTTTTTTCTCTCATGACCATTTGATGGGAAACAATGCCTTTTTTCTTTCTCTTTTTTTAGGGACAATGAAGCGAAAATGATCGAGAAGATTGCAAAAGATGTTTTACATAAACTGAATGCTACGGCGCCGTCTAGGGATTTTGATGAAATGTTTGGACTTGAGGCTCATTTGAGAAAAATTGAGTCTTTGCTAGATGTAGACTCTGATGGGGTTAAGATGGTTGGAATCTCTGGTCCTGCAGGGATTGGTAAGACTACCATTGCCAGAGCTTTGCTTAGCCGACTCTCTAGCACTTTTCAGCTTACTTGTTTTATGGAGAATCCTAAGGGAAGCTATCATAATGGTCTTGACGAGTATGGTTTGAAGCTACTGTTACAAGAAAAACTTCTTTCCAAAATTTTAAACCATAATGGCATGAGGATAAACCATTTAGGTGCGATACCGGAAATGCTATGTGACCAAAAAGTTCTTATCATTCTTGATGATGTGGATGATATGAAGCAACTTGAGGCTTTGGTTAATGAAACAAGTTGGTTTGGTTCTGAAAGCCGAATTATCGTAACCACAGAAGATCAAGAGCTTTTAGAGCGACATTGTATTAAACATAAATACTACCATGTAGCTTTTCCAACAAAAGAAGAAGCTCGTAAGATACTTTGTAAATATGCTTTTAGACCAAGATTAGCACCAGATGGATTTAAAGAGCTCGTTGAAAGAGTAACAGAGCTTTGTAGCAACCTTCCTTTGGGTCTCCGTGTCATTGGTTCAACTTTACTCGGAAAGGATGAAGAAGACTGGGAAGGTATACTGCATAGGCTAGAACATAGCCTTGATCGAGATATCGAGAAAGTACTTAAAATCGGATATGACAATTTACATGAAGATGATCAACTTCTGTTTCTCCTCATTGCATTCTTCTTCAATGACAAAGACGATGATCATGTGAAAACAATACTAGCTGATAGTAACCTAGATGTCAGACTGGGGTTGAAAACCCTGGCCTATAAATCTCTCATACAAATATCTACCGAAGGAAAAATAGTGATGCACAAGCTACTACAACAAGTGGGTAGAGAAGCCGTTCAAAGACAAGATCCTAGGAAACGCCAATTCCTAATTGATATTGATGAGATTTGCGATATTCTCGAAAATGATTATGTAGGTTCTTTTTTTTTATATAATGTATCCGCTAAACCGGGTCATTTGGAAGGAAACAAACTGACATATCTTACATGTTGTGCTAGCTAACATGTTCTTTTATTTTCAATTTTGTTTAGGTCAATGGAAGTGTGATGGGTATATCTTTGAATATATCCACACTCTCAAGCGATGTGTATATAAGCCCAAGAGCTTTTGAAAAAATTAGTAATCTTCGATATCTCAACATCTACAAGAGAAGTTTTGGTAGAAATTATAGATTACATGTTCCAGAGGATATGAATTTCCCATCTCGACTAAGGTTACTACATTGTGATGAATATCCAGGAAAGTGTCTTCCTCCTACATTTAGGCCAGAATATCTTGTGGAACTCAATTTGAAAAGTAATAAGCTTGAGAAGCTTTGGGAAGGAATCCAGGTTAGTATAAATATTTGTTTTATTTGCTTAATTTGAATTAATATAGAAATTTATGTAGAATTTATAAATTCTCATGGATTTTAAAATCAATCATGTGGAGCTTAAAATAACAAGGTTAGTATAAACCACTGATTTAATTTGTGGTTTTGTATTATTTTAACTTTGAATCACTTGTAAATATGTTAAAAGTTAAAACTAATGTGAAGTCAATTATCAAACTCTAGTGAGAAATCATTAAAATAACAACATCGAACTCTTGCTTGTATTTTCAAATTAGTTACATTTTTGTCCTTTTTTTATATATACGGATGTACTTTGGTCTGATCATGTGTTGATGTTCTTCCTTTGTCATTGTGATTTACATTCAGCCCCTAACAAATCTCAAGAAGATGAATTTGGAAAATTCCCAGAATTTGAAGGAACTCCCAGATCTTTCGAATGTTTCAAATCTCGAGAGGTTGAATCTGAATTTTTGCTACAGTTTGGAAGAGATTCCTCCCTCTATTGGAAATCTTCAAAAATTAGTGAGCTTGGAGACCTTCTTCTGCGTAAACCTACAAGTGGTTCCAACTCACCCTGACTTGGCATCTCTTGAAAGCGTCAACATGTTTGGATGCGGCCAGTTGAGAAAGTTCCCATATATTTTCAGGAACATTACAACACTCTCAATCACAGACACAATGTTACAAAATTTGCCTGAATCAATTGGGCTCTCGTCTCGACTTCAGAGTCTCTGTATAGTTAGCACTCACATTCTGACTTCGAGTATATTGGGAAACTATGACCTTGGGGTCAAGTGGGATGAAATAGCTTCATATATCAACGATCTTGATGTAGATATTGAGAAACTTCCCGACTGGATCAAAGACCTTCATGGGTTAAACGAGCTTCGTATACGTGGTTGTCCAAAACTTGCATCACTGCCAGAGCTCCCTGCTTCGCTCAGAACACTAATGGTAACCCATTGTGAATCATTGGAGACACTAATGCCTTTCCCTTCTGAATCTCCAATTGAGTTGCTCTCTTTCATCAACTGCTTGAAATTGGGTCAAGAAGCACGGAGAGTAATTACCCAGCAATCATGGAGGGCATGGCTACCTGGAAGAAATGTACCAGAGGAGTTCAATCACCGAGCTATTGGAAAATTCTTGACCATCCCTTCAGGGACCCACCAATTCAGGCTTTGCGTCGTATTTTCCCCTAAACAGAGGATGAAAGGATCTGCGGAGTTATTGTGTCGTCAAAGCTGCAACGGTTTCACCATTGAGGAAACAACACTTATTCAGAATATCCCCATGACTGAAACGGAACATCTATATATCGAACGCGTAATATTACCAGACAAACTGTTTAGTGATGTATTGTTGGAATTCAGCACCACATCCAAGGACCTCGACATTCTTGAGTGCGGTTTCCAAATCTTCACGAGCGAAACAAGCAGCAACTACGAATCTATATCAGAACAAGTGTATGAAAACGACGATTAAAGTATCTCTGAGGGGATCAATGAGTTTGATGAAAGTCTCTCTGAGGGGATCAATGAGTTTGATAACCCAGAGTATAGCGTCTCATCAATACCTGACAAGGTATCACTCTGATTTGTTCCTTTATTTTCCCTTTGGGTTTGGTTTCAGATGTTCCTTTCTAGTATAGCTTATGAAAAAACACACTAAGACACTATTCACCAGTAGGATATGGACTAATAAATCTCTCGTTTCATGTTTCATTTACATTTCAAAGATAAAGAATGCTCTGTCTCCCGAGATGTTTAGTGGGCTAAACCGGAGTCAACGTTAAATCCTCCTCATCGTGTGGCAGGCTTCCATGTATGAACTATGGAGGCCAAAAAAAAAAACTCTAGAATTCATTCTCTACCTGAGGATATTGTATCCGAATTTCAGATCATGAGTAACTGTGTTTGTTGTTCACTGTCTTTGTAAGAATCTATTTCCAGTTGATTTCAGTGTGTTTATCTGTACTGTGAAAATCAAGCCCTGAATAGCTCTAAGTCCTAAAATGGTTATCTTTCAACGCTTAATCATTTACTTTGATTTGTAATTTTTGTCGGTTTTTTTCTTGATTGTCTTGTTTTATACTTTGATGGTTTCAGTGGTATGACAAACTCAAACTACACTGAATTAAATGAGCTTTACAATAAGTACAAAGAGAAAGGTAAATTCGATTTCAACACTGAGTCTTTTACACGTGCGCGATTAGCTTCTCAACTTGATGTTGTTCTGTTCTGTTCTGTTTGCAGGTTTAGAGATTCTAGCGTTTCCTTGTAACCAATTTGGCGAAGAGGAACCGGGAAGTACGGAGCAAATTACCGACTTTGTATGTACTCGGTTCAAATCTGAATTCCCTATCTTCAACAAGGTAAGATCGCTTGACGAATATCATTACAATTCTCTCTTTCTTGAGTTGAGTCTTTTAAAACAGTTTTCCCATTGTGTGTGTTTAGATTGAAGTAAACGGAGAGAATGCTTCTCCTCTTTATAAGTTCTTGAAGAAAGGCAAATGGGGAATCTTCGGCGATGATATTCAATGGAACTTTGCTAAGTTTCTTGTTGACAAGAATGGTCAAGCCGTAGAACGTTATTACCCAACCACCTCTCCTCTTACACTTGAGGTAAACAAACTTAATCTCATCCTCTCAATCTCAATTTCTCTCTGCTAATCTTCTAGTTTTTGATTTCTGCAGCATGACATCAAGAAGCTTCTGAATATATCCTAAAAGTATGGAGATTTGTGACTGTATTTTGATTATGAACCTCTTTCATGTAATAAAAGCAATGACATTGACTTTTGATTTAAATTTGTTCTGTTTTTGTTTCACTAATCATAATTAAGCCTATAAACAAGCATTACCTCATGCTGATAATGACACCAAAGTATCAATACACAAAATGACAAACATATCAATAATCAAGTTTACTAAAACAAACCACTAATGTTTTGATCCACCTTTTGTAACGCCCCCGATCTTAAGTCAACGGACGTTGACCGGAGACGCCACATACCGTGCTGCGGGCGGTTGATCCTAAGTCCTCAAAACGAATTTAAGAACTCGAGACCGACTATCCATGGTACGGTTTACCCGAACTTACTAAGTCCAAGGCTTTGCAACCTGACCTTAGCCATCTCGGTTGGTTCGGACCGGACCAATCCTTGCAACAGGGTCACTCGGAAATATTTTAAAGAAAAACGTTCCCATTTTGTACTAGTATATATTAGGTATGGAAACCCTAGAGGAAAAAACTAGTAAAGG